>JAJPCS010016816.1:362257-486334 GCA_021164005.1 Willisornis vidua nigrigula | reverse complement strand
GATGATGATGATGATGATGATGATGATGATGATGATGATGATGATGATGATGATGATGATGATGATAAACATAAAAAGAATAATGTCTGCAATTTTGGAGTCTTTCCACCGACTCTTGCTGTATATATAAAATGAAACATGGGCAGCTGGCATACCAGATGGTTTATATTTGTGACACCCAAAGCAAAAAAAGTTTGCACTAAAAAGTTCTGTTAGTACTAGCAGCAACTCAGAATCCAAATGATGATTCTTGCATTTTGTCTCTTGCGTAGATTAATATTACAATTCATCAAAAAGAAACTGAAAAAGCAACATTTTTTCTTTGCATTTTAATTACCTCATTTTAAATCTATTGTTTTCAGGAACACAATTTTCTGTAAGGAGTGAACAAAATAAGCACATTGAATTTAAGGTATGAAGAGGCTCTTCACAATAGAAAAAAGCAAACAAACAAACAAAAATCCCAAAATGACAGCATCTTCAGTCTTGCTCTGTACCACTGTTTGCTGTTCTGGAAACCCAAAGAACTGTTAAAATATCATTTCCAAAGGAGCATGATGGGTTTTTTTGCAGCAGTGAAAGCAAGATTCCCACTTTTGGGAATTTAGTATTTAGTGATTTCTTGAACCAGAGAGTATTGAAGCAATTGTTTGCCTCTTTTCTCCAAAACTTCCATCCAAGCCACCACCTAGAAAAATAGACAGTTAAAGCAAGATTAAAGTTACAGCTTTTTGTGAGAAAAATGTTCTAAATTATCTAGCAGGCAGCTCAGCTAAAAGGACAAAAAACTTTCTGTGCAGTCTTACTATGTGTTGAGCTTTTCACGGACCATAATTTCTATTTAATTATTCATGGTTGAAGAGGAAAATAATTCAAAATTATATCAAAATAATACTTACTCGTTGTCTTAGGGGCTATCATAGGTTATAACTAAAACACTACAAGAAAAAATTAAGGTGATTTATTCTACTAACTTCTTGAATCATTTGTATGAAAAATAAAATAAGAGAGATTTTTGGGGGGCAAAGATGGAACTAAACACAATTACTAATTTTTGTTAAATGTGTGTCTCATATTTATATGCACTTAAAGTTTCAGGAACCTGCTGTCTTTCTTTGAAAAATACACTTCTATGTTTATGAAAATTAAAAAGCATGTTATAGCAATGAGTTGAGAAGGAAAAGAAAATTTTAATAAGATCATCTGTTAAAATTACAATGTTGCATCCTACATATTTTAATTGTGCAACTAAGGATTATGAATACAGGGTATTAAATCATGTCCTAATTTTGTGAAACTTGCATAAAAGGCTAAAGTAATACAATTTTCTTGCCATTTATAATATTCAGAAAATAAAGAAACCGTTTTTCAATGTTTGAAAAGTATTCAGGCAAACTGATGCATGTCACCTCTGTTAAAGCTCTTAAAAGTCCTTCTCCCTGATTCAGACTATTGAGGATGTGTTTTATTTGACTGGGAGTTGATTTTTCATATACTTTCACAGCTGTTTTGAAAACTGCCTTGTGTAAGGCCTTGCTGTTATTTTTAAAATATTCTAACAAGTCTCTAGGATGATTATTAAATCTGACTTAAAAAAAAAACCTTTTCACAGTGGCATTTGATGCCAGTATACCGATAGAAAGTAAAGTGTCTGTGAATAATTTGAGATGAAACAACTCAAGTGCTTATCTTCATAGGCTTTTTCATGACATCTACCACCATATCTTTTTTTTCTTCTCTCCTCTTTGTCAAGAAATAATTTGATTTTAGCTATCACTGTGGTTTAATGCAAGATTAAGAAGGAAAAATTGTAGGAATTCTGAAGAATATCTTTATTTCTTAAAATGAACTACTAATTTTTTATCTGATACACAATAGGCTTAGTGTCTTAGAATGTAGGATGTTTGGACAGAGTACTTTCTACTCTTCCACAGGCATTTCTTGAGATTCTTCAGGAATCCTTCAAGAATCTGATTTTGTGTTAGTATGTGCCTTTAATATAATTGAAAAAAGAACAAGTCAAACCATTTTAGACAGTGTGAGGGATGTTTGGATTTATTTTGAAGCCTGGATATATGCTGAAGTATGAAAACGATATGGTAACCTCAGATGACTATTTTTTGGGGGGGAGAGGAGGGGCGGGTTGGGTGCTGTAATATTTTTTGTTGTTGGGTTTTTTTTCAGAACATGGAGCACTGGAAAATACTTTCTTGAATATTGTCCAACCTAGAATGCTTACCACATCCCCTAGTATATAAAATTTGAGAGTCACTTTGAAAAGTTCATAGATTTTAGAGAAAGTTTTCAATTTACTGGAATTTTCATATAGCTCAATCAGGATGTATGCAATGTAGTTTTTTGTCCTTTTAGCTAAGCTGCCTGCCAGATAATTTACAGAGATACAAAGCCTATCAAACTCTATGATATACTCTTAGCCATTTATATGCAGCAGCTGAAGAAACACAGCTGTACACATTGGCAGTGAGGTTTTGCCAAGACACAACAGCTATATGTGTAGAAAGGATAAGAAGTGCTGTTATTTGAGCTATGTTTTATGTTTGTTTTCTCTGCAAGATTTCTAAATTTATTATTTTTTCAGTATCATCAGTTCTTGGTTGTTACTCTGGTATTTGCTTTTGCCATCTTCTTGTTAGCTTCCATGTTCAACAGTTACCTGCCTCTGATGCTGTCAGGCTGATCCATGACAACGAATTTCTTTCACCTACACTATGGGAAAAGTTTTACATAGGAAATTGTGAATGACATGAAATACAATTCTCTCATGCTATTCTAAATTCTCTCTCACTAAATAATTAGCTGACTAAGCAGCACTTGTTACTATGTTTCAGTAGAGCTAATTAAATTCACTAGAGCAATTTTTGAGAGAATATTCATAGAAGAGAAGACAGCTGATTACGGTAAATGGAAAAGAAACTTTTCCACTGTTTTTAAGAGGAATTTATATAATTTTATTTTCTTCCATGTTTTTGGAATATATGTAGGTACTTTATTAGTTCGCCTGCTTTGCCCACTAGAATCAAATGAACAATTCTACCAAGCTGTCTAATTCAGGAGAGACCCAAACAATCTATGCTATTTGGGGAACTAAGCTTGAACACTTAAAGCTTATATTGATTGCAGAATAGAAATTCAATTATTTGTATTGCCTATGAGGATATTTCATTTCTTTGAAAGTAAAAGAAAACACACAGATTAAACATCTAAAGTAATGCAGGGAATAATCAAATAAATCCAATAAACTGACAATGACATAATTTCCAGTAAGGCAGTCATGTTGTAACACATCACATTAGGAGTTTCATCTTCATAAAATTATAAGGACACAGAATACTTGTATAAACAGATCTGTCATTTAGCAGTAATGACTGAACATTTCTGGCCTTGTTACACCCATTTTCTAGCCTTGTGTAAGATGCTATGATGATGCCTGTGATTCAGGCAATTCATAAGATTCTTGCATGCCAAGCATCATTTGCCTTGCTGCTTAGTCCTTTCTGTCTGATCTACTGCCTTTATTTAGCAATATTTCTACTCATCTTACTTGACATCATCTTATTGTTCTATAGCTCTTCCTTCATACTACAATCCTATTTCTTGACACCTTCTGACTATCACCTTACCTATATATCAATAAATAAGTGTCCAGTTAAAGACACACATAACTCTATTCTTGTTGGCTAATTCCTTTCTTCATGTCTTGCTTAATTCTGTTCAAGCATTAGACAAAGGGATTATCATCTGCTTGCTAGAGCAGCAAAATTAAGTTGGTCTTGGGATAAGAAATAAGCCACCTCTCCTTCAGGTACAGCATCTGGACAAATCTGTCTTTCTAAGCCAGTGATCTTTCTTTAAATCTACTAAGATTCTCTCCTCTGCAAGCCATTAAGTACATGGTAAATACTGTGCCTGGTGTGTTCCACTGAGGGACAAGAGTAGAACATTTTGGATTGGTTGACAACCATTTCAGCAGAATGAATAAGACAAGAAAAAGCTACCTTTGTCCATGCTTACAAGTATAAGGCCTAACAGCAGGAAAACAAACAAACAAACAAACAAACAAAGAAAACCGAAAAGATAAAAAAAAGAAATTGCATTGAGGCCAAGTGGAAGTACTGTCCTTTAAAATCTTTGCAGAAAACAGATTGGAAATACTGAGATTTGTAATAGGAAAATGATGACTTTCTGAAATTTTTTAACTGTAAGGTTAGCTTTGGAAGACATAAGGGAACTTCAAAAAGATGTGTAAGCTATAAACAGAGAATCACCATATTTTATACTATTGGACATTAAGATTGGATCAGGTGCAGACTTCTGAAGTGAACTTTCTCATTGTCCCTGTGTATTACAATGTGATTCATGCTGCCAAGCCATCTAGGAGAGTGAAAAGTAATTTCTTTCTGATTAAGTTCAGCTGGAAGATGCACTCCAGAAACACATGTGAAGTACTATAACAACCAATGAGCATTCATTCCAATAAAACATACATTTTTTGTTTTCTTTTATTTAGTGATGTTTGGGATTTTTGGTGTTTTTTTGTTTGCTTGTTTTTTGTCTTATAGCAGGAAAATGTGTGGTCACTACCTTAGTTAGAAAGGGATCAGTTTTCCTAATTGTGACTAAGCCAATGTGAGTCTTTTTTTTTCTACTATACTTTGGACTGAGGTGCAAATTTAAAACACAGGGCTAGAGCTCCAGTAAAGATTGTCCTGCTTACCCAGAAGTAAATAAACCAGTACAGACATACAGAAAAAAAAAAGAGTTGAAGGGTAAAATATATAGTATTATAAACACAGAACAAAACTTACATAAAAGGAGACCAAACAGAAATAGAAAGTAAAATGTAGAGAATCTTGATAAATATTCGCTTGAAGGAGATCTACCAGACCTAGTTTGCATTTGTTCGCTCTATTAGTGGGGGAAATCCTACAGAAAAAAGAAAGACAGACTCAGGTCATAAAGTACATTAGTAAAAGCATACCATCCAGTTTTCTAGGCTTTTAGACTATGTGTTTTTTTTTCATGTCTATTCTGCATCTGTCTCAGATCATAAATATATTACTTAAATGTCATTTTATAACACTTCTTAGATCAAAAGCAAAACTAGCTTTGATAGAACATCTTGAGATACTATATCAACTAGATAATTTTCCCAAATGGAAAACTGGCCAAAAATACTTGTCAGTCATACAAGACTGACTTGTATGATTGTGAGACTCAGATTAAGAATTTTAAAAATGTTGCAGATATGTAATTTAGCTTACATATTGAACTGATCTATTACTCACACATGAAAGTGAATCAACAGAGTTCTGAATCATATGCTGAACTTCACTCATATTTTTAAAATTGAACTTCTTACACTACTTATGCTAAGCATAGGAGACTTCCTAGATGTGACAATGACTTTAATTTTTTTGACCTTTATTTGGTTGATAAAAAGTGCAATCTGGAAAGCTAGGATGATTTAACTTAAAATATTTGTTTTATTTCAATACTGCATTTTTAAAAGGTTCATTCAAAGTTAACATGAATATTTATTTAGTAAGGACACCTTTCCATGACTCTCCCAGCACACACATAATTAGAATTCAGATATGTTTTTCCTATTGACTTTATTCTACCATAAATCTCACCATCTTAGATACATACAAGATTGAAAGGACAGAACTACTACAAGCATGGTACTGAAACACAAGAACTGCTGTGTTCCTGTCTGATTTCTCACCTTGGTGTTCTTGAGAGACCCCTGTAAGTCAGATTTTAAAAAAGTGTTAAGGCACCAAAAGTTTCAGGTCCTGTCAAAAGTAATTTCCAAAGCAGCTTTGGTGATTTAGGAAATTTATTTTCTTTTAAATTACCTTGAGCTATATAGCATGTGTTTTTGCAAATGCCATCAAGAAAGTGGTACAGGAGAGAGCATTTGTTCCAGGTATGTTGGGCTATTTTAGGAATCTGAACTAAGCTCAGTTCTAGAATCGAATGTAGCAGCTTTAGCCCTCCTGGAGCAGAGATGATACCATCAATCCAAATAAAGGAGTATGCACCTCAACTGTAGGGAGTAGCAAACAGCAGAATTTCTGTCTGGCAGGTAAATAAATTTCTTTAAATAGCTTATAGCTGGGGACTACTATGCTAGACTTAAAAATACACTGACAAAGACACGTAGACTGCATCATCTCATCTCAATTTTATGGGCCTACTGGAAAATACAGTCATTTGTCTCAAACATCGTAATGCAATTGTTTGCAAACAGATATCATAAACTGTAAATCTTGGAACTACTTTGAGCTACATATTTCTGAAAACCCATCTAATTTTCTTTCTGTGTGAGGTGTGTGTCTGTTGCACAGGAGCCATCTCTCACAGTGCTGTTAATGAGTGTTTGCGTAAGGCGCTGAAGTTCACATACAACATAAACATTTTTGTGATAAAGGTATATTTCTTGAGCATATGAAGGGTCTATATGGATATATTTGCATATATTTCCATATTCAGTGGTAACTTTTATATATATACTCATACATATGAAAACATATATACATGTATATGTATAAGGATGCACATATGAACTATAAATAGCAGCATACATCATTGAATACTAATCCAAAGAATCTAATTTTGGAAGATATTGCTTTGACCAAAGTTTGAAGGGAAAATATTAATTTTCCTAGAGTTGTTTCTGATAGTCGATTTATATTCATGTGAGTGCATGAGGCTAATGGCAAAAATATCCCATAACAGTCTCTAGCACATGTGCTCTCAAATACCTAATATAGAACTTAAAAAGGTCAGGATGTTATAATTGCATATGAACAAGTTTTTTTGATTAGCAATAGGAACATTACTTCCTTTGGGTTTAAAACAGAGCAACACAAGTTCTTACGTAAGTTTACCAAACTAGGCCTGTCTGAATGCCCTCTGTCACACAGGCATTGCAATAAAATACAAAAAATATGTTGGTATTCTGGCAGATGATGGCCTGCAAGTTGTTTCACCGACCAACTTCATGATCTTTATTATATCTTTATTTCTTAACCTTAGTTATAGATAAATATTTAAATTAATTTTGTGCATTATTCATGCAATGATTTCATTGCTTTTGCTACTACATAATATCATATCAAGTAATAAAACACACATTTTAATTGCTGGGCATAAAATCATACTTGTCAAAGGAACATACACCCCTTTTATTTGAATATATACTAAGAAGTCAAGTTTACAGTATTTCCAGTTGCAGAGACAGAGACAACCATAGCTACTGTGTAGAACTTACTGGTTTTCTCATTGTGTACTAATGAAAGACATTAATTTTATCTACTGATTTCAAAGGCATAGGATCATACTTTAAGGGATCCAGGCCTCATTAAGTCATCGGCTGACTTCATATCACAATCAAATTGGGTAACTGGGGGTGAACATCTCCAGCTTATTTCTGGTCCATGTGAACAGTATGTATGAGGTGGAAGTACATCAGACAGGGAAAAAAAGACCCTAAGGGACATTTGATTTTGCTTGATACTGAATGACGACCAGGCCAGAACTGCTTAGTTGGGCTTATGTCCTGAGGAGCACTTCCAGATTCATCATCTCACATGTATATTCAAATAGGACTTAGTTTTGTAGTCACCCTGAAACTCTTAGGCTCCGTAATGTTCTACAGGTCCCAGTTAGGCACTCAAATTCCCTGTACAGGCTGCAAGAGAGAACAGAAGTCTTAAGAAGATATTACAGGAATAACATACTAACTCAGGATCTAGCTACATTTTTGGAGATTTTTTTTCAGGATATATTTTTTTCTCTACTATTTTATCACAGAGTATTTCCAGATCTACCCTTAACCTTACAATCTTGGCTATCTTTAAAAGTGCCAGTGTAGTTTCAAGGACTAATTTCCTACTGGCTAATTGAAAAAGTATATTCCCACCAGTAGACATTTAAGTGACTACAGAGGTTAATGACTTTATTTACTTTGATGGCAATTTGAATGAGAAATTTCAGATATTTGAAACATTATTTTATTTCTCTAAAATGTCTGAAAAATGCCAAAGAATTTTGTGTATCTAGTGGTTCTCTGAGAAGATAGAAAATAAAATTTTCTTATGAACTCAATGAGAAAATAAATATTAACTCAGGTAACCTGCTTGATTAATTACATTAAATATATTGAGGCATTCAAAAATTTTTGATTGGGAAGAGGTAAGTGAGAGTAATGGTTTACTTAACTGTGAAGTAAAAGCAGCAAATTCTGAGAATGAATTTTCAGCCTCTGTATACTGAAGTGTCAATGATTTTACTTTTGAATATGGAAGGGAATATTTCATCTTGAGTACTTAAAGAAAATTCTCATAATTTTTTTTAAAATTTTATTAAAAATGCATTTTAAAAATATAAGTAAGAAAGAATAAAACAAAAAAGCTTAAATTTACCTAAAAAACCCCCAAACAAACAAACCAAAAACAAAACCAAAAAAATCCCTAAACAAAACAGCATCTCTGAAGGCAACTTTTGGAGATATTTAAATTAAATACCACTACAGTAAATTACTATGAGATGTTTTAATACATGTTCCATTTTAAAACTAAGCAATTATTGCAGAAAAACACTTCTGGTTTGGTTTCATTAAGAAAAAAATCCCCAGAAATTAAACCCAAACCCAAGCAAACAAAACCTCTAAACTAAAACACCACCAGCAAAGTAATTCATATGTAACTATAGTTTTAGTATAATTTTTAGTCATATCAAATTTTATTGTTGCAATTTCTATGCTATTTTTCAATTCAAGAATATATAAATGTATTTTTCCATATTTATAATCTTCTATGTGTTTCATTTTCAGATTTTTCTCTCCTGTCACCAGAATATTAACACTAATGGATAGAATTTTCCAACAGAACATATTTTGGGGTGCTATCATCTGGTTTCCTAGAAAGATAATGCTGAAATAGATATACTTTGCATATGAATTCTCCCAGACACTGTGACTCTGATTCAAGTCCTGTGAATTCTGTGAACACATATTGTACTAGAAAATCTATCTGAATCTCTGACAGACACAGCTTTACCATTTAAGACATCAGATTGACATAAGGCAAATCTAGTACAGGCCTCCAAATGAAGATGTGTTGAGCAGCCACGAATGTGAAATGACATTATTTCTGGCATGACTTAGTTAAAAATCAGATAGTAAAGGAATACACTATTGTCCATATGTGGGGTGATGGCCCCTGATAAGCCCTGATGGGTTGAGGGAAATGCCTCAGCCCCCCTGGAGGGTTGCTCCTGACCAAGGACAAAGGCTTTCAAACTGATAAGATTAACATAAGGTCGAGTGTTGTTTAAGGAATGACATGGCCTCCCTTTGCGATATCTTCTATAACCACTCTAGAAGCCACCTCCCCTCAAGCATCTGCATCACCCCCAGCAGAAAACTCCAGCAGAAAGGGGAAAATGCCAAGACTCTGTGAAGGTAGCTGCTGCAGCTTGTCCTGTCTCCTCCTACCTCCTAGAACAATGTAGGGGTAAGAAGACCATGTGCTTTCTATTTGTCTATACTTTACTTTCTTTACTTTCTTGCAAAGCTTATTCCTTTATACATTCTATCTTACATCTTATGCTAACAGCTACTTTGATTCTTACCTTATAAGCATCTCCTTTACTAACTGTATTTTGCTACCTTAATACTAATAACAGTAACTTCCTTTACATTTTGCTACTTTATATTGGTTATTGCTTTTTGCTATTCTTACTTTATAAGACCAGCTCTGTTTTGCAACTACAGTAACTTGCTTTACTTTCAAGGTGCAGTTTCTTTTTCAACATGTATGTTGATGAGAAGCAGTTCTGTTCTTTCCTTTTGTTCTGTGTTACAGAGAGAGTGGTGTGCAAGATATTTTATTGTCCTGTGTTATTGAGAGAGTGTCTAGATAAGTGTTTTAGGTGGCTGTGTTTTTAGTTAGTAGTTCTTTGTTGCTAGTTTCTGTCTGTGGTGAAAATGGGATACATTGCTGTATTGTAACGAGTTTAGTGTGTTTGTCTCTGCAAAATGTGTTTTGTGCTGGTTTCTTTTTGGGGTCTTTTATTATCAACTAAATACAATCTTGCAGCTAAACATTATCACCGGCAACGCAAAACCCACAACAACTGTCAACATATTTGCATTAATAAATGTTATTTCGGGAGCTGTTGTGGGGAAAGTTCTTTTCTAGCTATTAAGTGTGGTCTTCATATCAGAGGTTAGAAAACCTTCCAGCTTGTGTTCTGTCCAGCATTTCGCCAGGCAGTGCTGGGTTCATAAGGCTCTTATTTTTCTGGAGGCGCTTATTGCTAATAATTTCTCTCTGGCTTAAGTGACCTCCTCAGAGGGAGTCAAAATCTTTCCAGTCTGTGTTCTGTCCTAGTTCAGCTTCATAAAGTTTTGATTATCCTAAGGGCGCTTATAGCTATTAACTTTATATTAATACAATTAAGAC
This sequence comes from Willisornis vidua nigrigula, assembly GCA_021164005.1. Taxonomy (NCBI): domain Eukaryota; kingdom Metazoa; phylum Chordata; class Aves; order Passeriformes; family Thamnophilidae; genus Willisornis; species Willisornis vidua. Next base: position 475,841 of record JAJPCS010016816.1, on the reverse strand, counting down.
TAGAAATCTGCAGTTCTGTCTCCCTTCTCCCTTTCACTTGACACCACATGAAAAACTATACTTTTGAAAAGTTTGGTTACTGGTGAACTCAATAATATTTGCAGCAGGATTGTTTGGCAACACATTGGCAGGTATTCTTCAAGTATGAAATATTCTCAATTTCCTTCAAGGTTCTTATGGTTCCAAAGAAAGGTCATGCCTTTTCTTCCTACCTCAAAAAAATAATAATCCTGAATACTATCATTTTTAATTTGTTATAGTAAAATAAATTAAATATATATCACTTTTGAACCCTGTGGCTCAAAGAAACTTTATAAATATCTCTCTCAATTTCCTCATTTTACCCTGGAGCACAGTGACACTGAAAGTAGGAAAGTAGCTTTTGTAAAGATCTGACTCCAAATTCTAGGAATTAACAATTCATTGTGTTTTTAATGAGATACTTTACAATAGCAGTTAAAAATAGATCTTAAGGCTCATGACTCACAGTCTCATCAATAGAAAGCAGCTGCTATATCACAGTACTGACAGTAAGTGCCGGAATTCACTACTCTTTAAAAATATCAATGCTATGGACTGGCAACCATGTGGAAACTGTCATCAGTTTTTGGTGGTTTTTTGTTTGTTTGTTTGTTTTTGGGTTTTTTGTTTTGTTTTGTTTTTTGTTTGGTTTTTTTTGTTTGTTTGTTTTTTTGTAGTGAACCCAGAGGGTTGTCTTTAAATGAACTTTTGCTGACATTTGTCTCTAAAGGCATGGAATCAAATTCAAAGCCCCAGACAATGCTTTGAAGGTATATTTCTACAGTTCTGACAGGCTTAACTGTCTTGGAATAAGTGGCTAATTCTCAGAATTTTAATTCTTAAAAAATTTCAAGTTTATTTTGGGTACCGTAATGCTTCATTGTAGGGCAGAATGGTAGTAATGGATGTACTGAAAGATATCTCTGGTGGCTTACTTTTCTGCTAGCTTGCCTTAGTAGCAAGAAAATGCTTTCTGCATCAGATCTTCTGATTTAGAAGACTAGAACTTACTCCAGGGAACTGGAGAGATAGGCATGTGTTGCTAGTTTGATCCTCTTTCTTTCACTGCCACTTTTCAGACTGTACCAGACAGTTAAATGAGTACACCATAATAAAACACAAGGTATTATTACCTGACACCTAAAAATTAAAGGAACATCTTCCTTTGTGGTTTGTTATAAGTAGGCAAAATAAAAACAATAGCAGATTTGAGGGCTATCCTTGTGCCTTTTTATATATTTATGTTACATCTCAGCAGCAGACATGAAAACCAGGTTGCAGTCCTTGCTTGTGCTGAGAATCACAGAACCTAGGATGAATTCAGACTGTTGAAAAACAGCATTGCAAAACGTAATTTACAGGCAACACTTGTCTCCTAGAAGTGACATTTAAAAACTGAGTGACCAGAGCACTTTAGAGCCTCTGGCGAGTCCTACCAACAGTTGCCCACACAAAGAGTTGCAATTAAGACCTACCTTGTCATTACAATCTGAAGAGATGTCTGCAGCTACTCAATACCAATGGGCCAGAATTCTTCCTGGTGACTTACTCTTTCTTTTGTTCATTACTGCTGTCTATATAGTGTATTATCAACTGTACAAAGACCAAAAATCAATGCACTACATAGTCTCGTGGTAGGACAGTTCTTAGAGTGCAAATGGGTTCAAGATTTTGAATGTAATCAAATATAATTTCACATCAGATGCTCTTTGGGAGCTGAGATGAGGGATGCTCTTCTCTTCGCAACCCATGCCTCTCTATTCACCCAGGAGAACGTACAGCAGAATGATACGAACCGTATTAAATGAGCTTCTACCCAGACTCACACATACACATGCATAGACATAAAATGTATTGGCAAGATCTCTAGCTTATTTATGTTTCATGCCTCATTGACCTAATTAACATGATCAGTGATAGGAAACAGTTAGCCAAATGAATGGTCTCACTCTTTATAATGGAGCTAGCTTTGCACTTGTGAGCTTTTTGCCATTAGTCTCTTGGAATGATTCTCTAATTCATGTCTGCCTGGAATTGGTCCACGCACAACATAGAGCTGGATTCAAATATCACTGCAAGTACTGGATGGGAATTATCATGCTATCAGACTTCAGAGCTAGCACGGCAGCTTTCCAGACTTGTTCTTTTAAACAAAAGATGAATAAGCTATAATGGCATTGGATATGTATGGAGTCACACTTGTAGCTAAAGACAAGAAAACTATGGTTATAGCTTAATTCTGGATGTTTGGAAAGAGACTTGCCATTGCTGATGGGTAACAAAAAAGCTGGATTCTGTCCCTGTTAACAGGGAAGAGATGGCTTTGTCAGGTCCAAATTATTTTCTTTATAGCACTATTCAGACATATATATAATAATTCATTAGCATCATAGAAAATCTGTTATTTCTCCAAAAGACTAACAAAAAACTTTATACATTCTAAAAATGTTGATTTTTTACTTATTAACGGGGCTAGAGGTGACATTGTATTTATATTTTACTGCCAAAAATTTTTAAATACGAGCATTGTATGCTTTGTCTTTCCTCAAAACTCATAGTCAAATCATTTTTTATCATGTGAGAACTGCAAGTGCCGAACATCAGGACTTTGTTCTTACATGGCAACAAAATATAATCTTCAGTCTTGGTGTTTGATTTATTTGGTGATCATAGATTCATAGAATCACAGAGTATGCTGGGTTGGAAGGGACTCATCAGGATCATCAAACTCATCTCCTGGCCCTGCACAGAAAACCCCAAGAATCACAGCTTGTATCTGCCAGCATTGTCCAAATACTTCTTGAAGTCTGGCAGGACTGGTGCTGTGAGCACTTCCCTTGGGAAGCCTGTTCCAGTGCTCAATCACGTTCTGAGTGAAAAATCTTTTCCCTGATATCTAACCTAAACCTTCCTTGACTCAGCTTCCCGCCTTTTCCTTGAGTCCTGTCACAACAGGAAAGAGATTTGTTCCGACCCCTCTGTTTCCCCTTGTAAGGAAGTTGTAGACTACAATGAGGTCTCCCCTCAGTCTCTTCTTCTTCAGGCTGAACAGACCAAGTGGTTTCAGCCAGTTCTCATATGGCTTCCCCTCCAGACCCTTCACCATCCTCGTGACCCTCCTTTGGACACTCTCTAATAGCTTAATTTCTTTTTTATATTATGTTGCCCAAAACTGCACACAATATTCAAGGTGAGGCTGCCCCAGTGCAGAGCTCAGCAGGACAATCCCCTCCACTGACTGGGTGGCAATGCTGTGCCTGATGAACCCCAGGACACAGCTGGCCTCATATTCAACTTACCAATGATGAGGACCCTCAGGTCCCTTTCTGTATTGCTGTTCTCCAGCCTCTTTTTCCCTAGTGTATACACACCAGGGCTCCCCCATTCCAGGTGCAGAATCTGAGATTTGCCCTTGTTAAACTTCTTATGGTTGGTTATTGCCCATCCCTCTAGTTTGTTGAGGTCCCTCTACAGGGCCTACCTGCCTGTTGACATCTCCTCCTGATTTAGTGTCATTGGCAAACTTAGTATTTCTTCGAGTCCTGTATCTAGGTTATTAATATGTTGAAGAGAACATTAGCTTAGACAGTTTGAAATATCACATTTAAAAAATAGGCAAAATAAATTTAAATATGTTCCAAACTTGTCCTTAAAATTTACTATCACAGAAATCCTCAGGTGAGTACTTAATATGCAAAGTTGTCAAAATTCAATATTTTGAATATGTTGAAAAGAGAAAGTTGGTCAGTCTTGCTGAACTGCATGTGTAGTGTTGAAAGTGTTCATCTATAGTCCTTCCTACAATAGTATGTTGATAGCATCTATCTTAAATAATACAAATCTATTAGAAAAATAAATGTAACTTAATTCATAATATTAATATTAATAAAATGCAGGAAACAAGCTTACATTTCTATCTTCAGTGTGAAGCTTCAAAAATATCTATCTTCTCTCTAATTTTTGTATGTATTGAAGTCCTTAGTGTCATACTTTAATATGTCTATTCTATCCTTAACCAATGCAAAAGAAATGCTGTGCTTTAGAAAGCTTTATTTTTTTTCCTTAATGGAAACCTTAACTCAATTGTTTTCAAGAAGAGAATAATGATTGGTTTTGTTCTTTGCATTTTTATAAAAATTGTTAGCCCACTACATTTTAGTCAGAGATTCACAGTTGTAAAAAAAATTAAACTTATAACTCCTAGATACCCTGGATGCCTTTGGGTTCTCCACAGATAGATTTTGTTTAGCCCATAGCTCCTGATCTCAGAATTCTAGAATAGAACACTTTTTTTGTGTGTACAAAGAGAATGTGAGGTATGAACCCTGATGAATTCAAACTCTGTTTTGGAGAGTTTAAAGAAAACTGGTTTAGTTATTAACTGGTATGCTTCCAATCCCTTTTCAGAAGGGTTTCAGACTGAAAAAGTCTCTACTAAGGTACAAGTTTGCCTTTTTTAACTTCAGTCCTAGTGGCTATGCAGTATGATACACCTAGTGGCTATTGCAGCATTGTACACGTGATATCCAGTATACATTTTGCTGCATGTCAGCTCATGTGGAAAAAGACCACAGTGTGCCCTTAATTTCCACTGGCAGTAGGCTGCAGAGTATACAGGCTGTAAAGCACTCCTGAGTACACCTATCTCAAAAATAAAACAGTTACGATAACCAGAGGCAATATATTCCAGCAGAGCCATACAGTCCGAGATGAACTTTGCTTTTGGTTTTCTGGGAACTTTTCTCACTCTTAAAAACTACTCTCAAACTCATGAATTTTGGGACAGAGGTGAGCTTAGCATAAGTTAGTTTAATTGGAGACCATACCTCACATCTACAATATTTCTAGCTTACTGTTCACTTCTTTTCCACATTGTTGTCATAATTGTCCCACACTTGCAGTAGTTCTAAGAGGTTTGTGAAACATTACTGTGCATGCATGAAATTATTGTCAATGTTTCAAGAAAGTTGTATATGTTGTGTTTATGACTAAGATAAAATAACAAAAAAGAAAAGAGTATTTCCAAATAAAATTCTGATTGACATGAATCCATAGGAGTCTGGATAGACATTCTGTTTCATTAATTACATGACATAAACTACTGAAGTATCCACATGACATTGAGTAGTGAGCTGATAAAATAACAAATATTTGTCATATTTCCCTCTATTATTTTTTTATCTAGAATGCTAAATACATACTATTTTAATAATAATTTTAATAAATTTAGAGCTAGTTTTGTGTTAGGAAATAGCAAATTAAGGACAACAGATGTGGGAAACTATGAACAGTGAAAGCTCAATAAAAGGAAAATCACAATGGCTAAAATACATAAAAATACCACTGTACATTTTTTTTCCTCTGAAAATATAGATAATTCATACACTATGAGTTGAGCGACCAGCATTGTAGAGTTTTGCATTATGGAAAAACTCAGTGATGTTAAGATATTTACATATCGGTCTATTAAATTAAATTTGAACTAATAGTTTTTAACATTCTGAAAGACAACCATTAGACATTAAATTAATATTACCTCAAAATGGGAGAAACAAACTGCTAAAAGGAAAGGTTTATATGGAATATTTGATTTTTGTACCCTGAGAAATAAATTCTCCAAAGGTTTTCTTCAGTACAAAGATGAGCTTTTGACTCTGCCAGTAACCTATTTCTTTCTCTCACTTTTTAAAATTTTTATACCACTATTAATGAGTTAATATTCTGGCAATATATTTGCTTGACATGTTCAGATTCAGTTTTTTTCAGTGGACATGTCGTCTTTTAATATTTCTCATTCTTTTACAGTGGTTTCCTTATATTCTGCTTTTCTTCCACTGGCATATTTTATTTAGTCTTTTTTTTTTTATTTCAGACATATAAAGAATAATTTGCGCTGCAGGCTTCAAGGTCTCCAAGACTTTTAACTCTACTATTTGAGCAGTTTATGTTTTGTTGGTATGACTTCATATTGAGATAACCTGAGATTACTAATTGAATTTGTACCTATTATAATTGAAATAATCAAGCATGCAAACAGGAGATTAGTTTGAGCAGTACAATTATGTTCCAGTAATTCATATTTTAAAGTCAGATTTCTAGGGTGGGTGAGTTTGATAGTTTTATTCTAAGCTTTTGCTCTCACATTTCTGTAAACTTCAGCTACTGTGGCCTCAACAAAGTACTTAATGTTAGAATTCATAGTTTTTCTAGCACAATAACACTGTCTGTTTGTAAATGGCTGCACTGACGAGTGTGAGTTGTGAATATTACAGATGACCTGGTAAAAACTGAACAGAAAAGATAATATTTTATAATATGCAATAAATTGGTTAGTCTGAAATCACGAGTCCAAGAATTTTAGGAAATATTATTTACATTCATAGGGCTATGCTTGTATTTTCTACTGTGGGGCTGGATTTGTCTTGGTTTATTAGTTCCATCTAAAATTAGATGCCTATTTTAGAGAAGGCAGACTTCCTTGATTGTCAGTGGAAAGAGATAGGCACTCCAACTGACAATTCATTTTTGCTATCTTGGACATGTATTGTAAGATGGGGTGAATCACCTTCTTTAAGTGCCTACAGGGATACCAGATGATGATATGGATTAGTCACCTGATTTTAGACAGTTAAAGCTAGATAAAGTGGAGTCTGATGCATGATGTCTAATGTAGTTACTGCTGCACTCTTCTCTATGGGCACGAAGGGTAAAAGATTGTGTCAGCTGAAGATAATGTATGGTCTGCACTGTTTATCAGTTCCTTGACCTGGGATGCAATAACCAGCATGATTCTGGAATTAAGCAGGTGGATGGCATAGCTCCTGTAGTGACTGGAGTCTGGCAGCTCGCTGTGATAAAAGCAAGAGAAAAGCTGTTTTCTGCAGCTTGTCTTGTAAAAGAAGGCAAGCAGAGTGTACAGTCTTTGTCCTGAAACTCAGGCAAACAGGAAATCCAGTACTTAGTGCCTAAAAGGTAGTGGCATCCACAAACCTCTCTGTAGGTGTAAAATCACATGTGCTCAAGGAATTAGCATCTGTTAAAAGGTTCCTTCTTGTGTAGGCACATTTTCAACACATTCCAATATTGGTATTTATTTGTAGTTTTATGCTCTGATTACAGAGTAAAGGTCTGGAAAAACAGAATGAATGGTAAACATTTTTCCTCCTGGGAAAAAGATGAATTCACAAGAAAGTAAATGTCTGATAAAACTGAGCCTGGGAATATATGTCTTTTTTTTTTTTTCTCTAGACTGTGATGAATGATTTCCTAACAGTAGACTTCATGCTAATCTTAAAGGATTTCAGAAAAAAATTCAAAATATTCTGAGGATTGCTAAAATTTTTTCCTGATTTTTTTTAATGCTAGAAAAAAGACAATTTTCTAAAGCTACAGAGCTTAAAAAGCTTTTCCCAGAAGTATTTCAAAGAGTGAACATCCTTTAATTTTACTTTTTGTATATATACATTACATTTCCATCTAATTTACTGATTGTCTCATTAAGTGCACACTGGGGCAAATCTGGATTTTAGTTACAAGCTACCTTTCTTTTGCAGTAGGTTGAAGTGTTACTTATAAAGCCATGTGAGATACAGTGTGCAGGTTCTGTTTCTGGCACTGTGAACTTTTGGTGTCTATAAAATATGCTTTTAAGACCAATTGCACTACAATGAGATATACATGAAATCAGAGTGAATTTGAGAATAATATTCAACTTCTTTTACTTATGGCTGGCCACAAGAAGTTAGAAGCTTTTAGATGATATCTTCTGTCAGTAGCAGCTTCAAGAATTATCTTCACAAGTTCTTTAAATATTGTTGAATATTTTAAACCTAGAGATCAGCCCTACAAGTGTAATGGCAGAATGAATAGGATGAGGCTTGCATGCACACACACATGAACAAATGTACACGCACACACACATGCTCTGATTCTGTGAACTAAGTAGGCTCAGGTCAGTAGCTAATTAATGAGGTCCAAAAAAGTAAGATTTTTTTCCATTTTCTTTAGCAGAAGTTGTTCCAGGCTTCTGCACATTCATTATAGTGGATCAACTCACCAGGCTTGTGCTCACTTTTTAAATTAGTGAAAGTACTTGTAATGACACTGACACATTGGAAAGGACCAATACAAAAGGCCTTTTTTGTTCAAAGAGGTAAGTTCTATGTTTGGAAATGGAAGCTGATGTTGCTGAGCCTTGAAGATAAATGACTTACTCTGGACATATAGTTATATTAATAAGACAGCAACATGAGAAACTGCTGAATGTTCTGTAAATCAAAGAGAAAGTAAAGTCTAAGCAGATGGTTAAACCTGATTTATTGTTACACTAACAAGAAAATGGTGTGAAAAATACCTTGTAGATAAGAAAAATAGACTCATGACTTTGTGGATCCCTGACTGAAGAAGAAGTGCCATGACAATCCTATTAGAAATATCAAAAGAGCAGTACCATGAAAGAAGACAGGCCAATATGGTAAGAATTACCAGTAGCAGGTGTTTGGGGTTTTTTATGGTTTTTGTTTTTGGGTTTTTTTTCTTTTTTAAATTTAGCAAAGGATCATAACTGGAGAGGAAACTGGGAGAAGAGGCAGGAGAAAAGGAGTCATAAAATGAAACAAATCATGTTAATTGCTGTGGTTCAGGAGTTCTTTCACAGTGGCTTTGTTCTCAACCAGCATAATTTAGGCATTTTTTATCTGCATTTGTCTGATTTGTTCCTGTTGTCAGGAAGCACCTGGCATGACCTTCTTGGCACTGGTGAGGGAATACTTGGAGCTCTCTTTGTAGAATGGACAGGAGAACCTGGAGGGTGTAACCTAACATCCCTTCCTCACCTCCTTAACAGTATACATATTCAGGCTATATTAACTGTTGATTGGTAACTAGAAGAGTCAAAATTCAAAATAAATATCAGTTGGGTTTTATCACTTCATTTATTTAGATGACTTTTTTGCTTCTCCTCAAATTTATTATTTTTTTTAGTACAAACATTGATTCAAGAGGGATTGTAACTCCAGTCAGCCACTTGAGGGTTTTAACAGCTTTAGAAAAGGATGAATGCTGAAATAAATTGCAATAGTTTTACAGGATTAATTGTAAAATATTTGTTTTATTTTCTTCCTCTTTTTTCCCATGAATGTATTAATCTAACATAATTAAGAATACGTATTATTCTCTGCACATGACTTAATCTAGATTAACTTGTACTCATACTTGTATGGGGGATATAGGGGGTGGAGGGGTGGTGGTGTATTATACAGAACCACATGATTTCATGATACAAGAAAGAGTGAAAACAATTTCTTCAAAGAATTCTTTATTTGCTTTCACTAGGGAAACCTATCATAGTTTCTTCAGCAACAATAAATGAATACTAATTTCATTGTCAGCAGGAATTCATCCTCTCATTTATTTAGATAAATGCACCTCTGAGTTATATGTGTAACTCGGTGATGTCATGAACCAAAACTGATGAAAAGCTGGATGCTTTTCAGACATGGTAAAGCAATATCACATAACAAGTACAAAGCACTTCTACCTGTGGAGTATACTAATGGTTTCTAGATAAAACATGAGCAAATTTGCTATGAAAAATCCGGGTTTTAAAAGTCTAGAAATTTATAAACTTGCAAATCAGGACAGCATTGGTATGTAAGATAATGGAAAAATTAACAGCCTGTTCTAATTATCACCTCTATTCTAATCCTCTTTGTTTTTCTCATTTTAATCACTTCCTGTATAAAAATACATCTTTTGATCCTCTAAGCAATATTTTTGACCTCTGCTTTCACTTCTTTCTTACATAGAACTTAACCACTAGCTAGGCTAACTCTATATAGGTTCTAGTCATGCATTAAAGCTTTTGCTTCCTGTTCAACACACATACTCACAGCTTCCTTTTATCACAGTCTCTGCCCCAACTCCTTAATTTCTCTCTATGATAGCCATTTTTACTTCTACTTCCCTGGTGAAAAGAAAGTTTCAAATTAAAATAAAGAAGTCAATTCTGATCAGTGTAAAGACATCTCAAGGTGGTATTTCGTTAGTCATCTTGTTTTAATTCTGTGATCTGTAGTCTTTTTTTGGCATATCTTGGTTTCAGCTTAAACTCTATCATCCATAAATAAAACACTGCTGAGACACAGCTGCTGGTGCAATGAAGAGCTGTCAGATGCAGTAACAGTTTGCCTTAACTTCCTCTGTAGGTCAGGATTTTCATGAAATCTCTTCCTCATACACTGTGGGTAGTGAAAGACAGAAATTTTCTAATGGTCAGTTGAAGATTTAGAAATGGTTCACAGAAATGACTGGAATAAACTTTAGTTCTATGGCTTGAAGACATGGTTTGAGGGAGTGGGAATGGCTGTGAGTATTTCTGCTTGGTTTGCTTATATTTGTTTTTTAAGTTAAGAATTACATTAACCAAAAAATCTAAAATTATTGTGCAAGGCTTACTGAACCACACCAAAAAATTATGATCTCTGCCTTCAGCAGCAGAAATCAATCAGGATGAAGAATGGAAAGGAGCACAGATCATCTGGGTGTAAACTCTCTTATTTGAAAATAAAACCTCTAAGAGAGACAACTTACTGCTTTAGAGATTCTACTTAATGTTATCCTCAAGGCATACCTTTCAAAAAATTCTGTTAGAATTAGATAGAGCTAACAGTGAGTACCTGATCAGCAAGTTTAAATGACTGTTATACTGCCTATTTAAACAAGTGGTGTGGAGATGGAAATCCAAGAAAACTACATTTTTAAAGATGAGCAAAAGATTAAGCAAGAAGTCGGATGGTAAGAGCAACTGCTATATCCAAGGCATGGCCATATCCTCCACCAACTATATCACTAGGAGTCAATGCTCATGAACAGCAATATTATTGTGCACAACACAAATGACAGGATAAAGAGTTTTTCCTTAGAACAGGGTGGAAAAGAATTCAAAGTATCTGCTGCCATTTTTCCTAGTGGTTATTGCTGTCATTTTATACAGCAGGTTTATCTGGAGGCTACAGTCAAGTATCAGAGTCCTGTTGTGCAAGCACTGCAGAAAAATACAATCAAAAAGGGTTTTTTCCCCCAACTTCTTCGTAGAAACATGCATGTTTCACCGTACCCCTCAATGTACATAAAATTAATGTCAAAATTCAGCCTTTCAAAGGCCAAATGACCTTATTGTGGCCATGACAAAAGGTATGACACCTTCTTCCTCAGAAAAGCATTATGCCTTTCAGAGAGTAAGTGTCATCTTTCCTCAGTGTTAAAACTGGTAATATAGATGGGTAACTTAAGTAAGTGCACTTCCAAGTCTGTTTGTGCTCCTTCAAACTGTAGCAGTTATTTCTTCAGTAGTGAAGGAATGTTATTTTAAGGCCTTTGAAAACATTGTATTAGGTAAGATTTGCATATTTCTGGGGAAAAAAAGTAAGTGTTCATGATAAATGATAGTTTATAATTCAATGTGAATGCAAGCATATGACTGAAATCTAATTGTCTTAAGTACTTTAGGATCCCACTCAATAACTGAATTGTTAAGAACCTAATTTTTTTCTCTTGATCTGAGAATAATGTCCTCTTTTTTTTGTTTACTTTGCATAGAGCCCAGATCTACAAGAATGAGACCTGTACTTCTAATCAATGAATCTAAACTTTGTTTCCCAGGATGATAGATTAGTTGCAATATTATCACTTGACTTCTCTATTCAGAGCCACCATCACCTTTTAGCAAAGAACTGGTTGATATTATAGGCTGGATGAGGCTACTGGAAAAAGTACAGTTTTGTGAAGGCTGCTATAGCTGTAACTAGGGATGTCAGAAAGGGAGAAAATTGTCCATACTTCTAGAGAATAAAAGCTGCTAGAGTGTAACTGTTCTACCTGGATGAATTAGGCAGATTTAAAGATATTTGAGCTCTTTTCCCTCACCAAGTTATTGACTATAATTTCAGTTTGAGTTTCTGCTACAGGATATTCTTAAACTGGTTGCATAGTAGCAAGCAAGAATTTTTTCTTAATGTTAATTAGACATAGGATGAAATAAGAGACAACAGGACATATCTACACAGAAAATAACTTCAATTGAAAAACTGAAAATATGCTGCTTTAAAGAACTGGCTTATAATTTTGTTAATTACAAAATCTCTCCATTAATGAGGAGAAAATAAGACTAACATGAACTATTATTTCTAAATTGTGCAGAGAATTTCATTGGACATGTGAAAGATGCAAGAAAATTAGTTTCAGGCATTTTTTTCCAGGTTCTTAGGTCTGGTTTAGCCAGTTTCTTTTGGGGTGCAACAAAGTAGTATTAAGAGGCACATACTATACATACATGCACAAAGAAAATTAAAAAGAAAAAAGGGGGGTAAGGGGGGAGAAAAAAAGTCACTTTCCTGCAGTAAAATTGTTTTTAAAAAACATAAATGAAAATTGTTGAACATAGCACTGCTTTTAGTGTGCCAAATTGGCCCCAGCTATGTTACACTAGCTGCTTTGCTAAGTCAGGCTCTTCATAGATGGCAAGTAAAATGAAGAAGATTGAAGGTAGGTGAGACGAAAAATGCAGCAATAGAAATCAACACAGCAGGGAGGAAATAGCAGAAAACTTCTGTTCACAACTTAGGAAGGTCTTCAGATGCAGCTATAAAGATGATGTGGTGACTAGTCCCTTCCTCTATTTAATTTGCAAAGGATATCTCAGAAAAACAAGGAAAAAAATTTAGTCATTAAAAAAAGAAAAGCTGCAGACTAACATTCTGAGGTATTTGTTAAAGCCCATGGTTAAGCAGTGTTGTTATTTATATCTGCCTGTCTGTCTGTCTGTCTGTCTGTCTATCTATCTATTCCTTGCAATTTATGGGTGAAACAGAAAACAGTTTGATAGCTGTCAGTTTGCAAGAGCAAGGTAGGAATTACTTGCTGTCATCATCATCATCATGGCTAGGCTTTGTGAACGAATATTTGGGAAGAGCACTACCCACAGTTGCTGCAAGCGTGCTGGTGGCTGAAAAGGCCAATGTGGGATAGTCAACTCCAGTCACAGAAGGCACAGTGGAAAGTGTCCTTATGTGATATTGGCAAGGAACGGCTCTTTCTGCATTGTCTTTTCTCCTCAAGACTGACTCTCATGCGTTCTCAAAGGAAGCAGCAGCATCATGACTGGTGTGTCTCCATGAATCCCGACTGGAGGCCAGAGTGGACCATTGGTGCACTCAATGTGGCCAAGGCTTAGCTGTTGTTCCAGGGAGCCCTTGTATCTCTTCTTCAGGGTTCTTGAAGCTGCCAGTGGCGAGTTCACCATAAAGCACAGTCTTCAGGAGGCAGTGATCCTCCATCCTGGAGCCATGCCCTGCCCAGAACAGCTGCATTCTCATCAGCATGGTCTCGATCCTGGTGACCCCTACCTGTTCAAGAACAGACACATTAGTCACGTAACCAGACCAGTGGATGTTTAGGATTGAACGGAGGCAGCGCTGATGGAAGCATTCAAGGAGCCACAGGTGGCGGCAGTAGATGACTGATGTTTCAGAATAGACAGTACAATGGCTCTTTAGACACTGATCTTTGTACTTTTCTTCAGCTGTTTATTGCACCAGACTCTTTTATGAAGTTTTCCGAAGGCTCTGTATGCCTTTGCTAGTCTGTTGTCTATCTCTTTATCAATTTTACCATCTGAGGAAATGATACTTCCCAGATAGGTGAACTGCTGGACTGACATAAGCTCTGGATCGCCTATGGTGATGTCAGGATGGTGGAAGACTTCCTGAGGTGCAGGTTGGTAGAGAACTTCTGTCTTGTTCAAGCTTACTTCCAGTCCAAAAAGCTCAGTAGCCTCTGTAAAGCAGGATGTTAAGTGCTGCAGAGCTGCTTCTGTGTGAGCAACAAGGGCAGCATCATCAGCAAAAAGCAGCTCATGGACAAGGTGATTCAGGGTCATAAAGTTCCTTCACTTCAAAATACTAACTTGTGAAAGATTAAATGCTCCATTGCACAGGATTCATTTGTGAAGCATGGAAATATGGAAATGTTAGTCCATGGTTCATTATCTAAAAATGGAAAAAAAAATCTGGGCAACTCTAAAGCTGAAAAGAACAAGGCATCACATCTTTCCAAATTAAAAACTTTATTTCTGCAAAAGTTTTGAATCAAGCATAACAAAGTTTAACGGGACATGGAACAGAACTTAACTCTTGGTTTATATGTTTGATTGTGTGTTTGCTGGGGTTAGGATTTTTTTCCTGTCCTGGCTCTTAGAAGATTGTGAGTAAAAAATACTTATATTAATTATTAGTAATACAAAACTGATAAAGAAACCAAAGGCAGAGTGCTATGTGGATACTTGTAGAATGAAACTATGGATCTTAGATCTCTCTACTTTTTACTTAAGCACAAAAATATCTCACTACCTTGACAAGTGAGTATAAAATACTGTTATTTACTGAATATCTGTGATAAATCATAAAAAAAAATTAAAAATAATTAATTAAGAAAAAAGAAAATATATAATATTTGGATGTCATATAAGGGACAAATTCTTTATTCTCTTAGCTTTAATGGTCTTCTATATAAAATTTATGAAAATATAATAATTAAGATGAAATGTTCTTCATGGTATTTCCATTGGTTTTTTTTGCTTCTACTACATAAGGAAAAAATTATATTTTAACTCCAGAGAAATAATTCATATATAATTCATTCTTGCACCAAACACCTGTGATTTGGAGCTATTTTTAGTTAATGACAGAGATACTTAGAATTGGACCAAATTGATAAAAATAACTTGAATGAACATCAACAAAGAAGATGATGACAAGTCCAAATCTTTTTTATTATTATTTTTAATTTGACAGGTTATGTCACATCACGAAATGATAAAATACTCTTCATCTTCTTTTATTTTCCAGAGTGAGCAGTCGAAGTTAATTCAGTAAGGATTGAGGGAATCTGAATCCTACTTTTCACAAGACAACGTCATACCTAATGATATGTACTGGAGGGAAGAAAATACTTTGGGAAAGCACAGTATTTTCCCTAGAATTAAAAATCAAATTTTTTTTATTTAAAATATATTTCAGGCATGAAAATTCCACTCAGCATTAACTAAATTCTTTCTTGATAGAAAAAGTAAAACCAAAACCAAAACCAAAACAATCACAGAATTATTTTAGCTCAATGAAAAGATTTTGCCAAATGGTGAAATTTTATTCCTTGACTTCATAATATTTACTACTATTCTTTCAGAGAATCCTAAAGCAATTTTCAACAAAAGACATGAAAATTTAATCCCTTGCACTGAAATGTAACCACTTGGAATGTGCTGATTTATGGAAATGTAGCAGAAGTTATGAAAACTGCAACTGTCTAACTGGAATTGGAGAGTAAACTTATTTACTCAAGATATAATTTAACCAAGGTACTAGAATTAACAACTCTATCCTTCTTAAAAGTGCCATAAAAGCCTTGATTACTATAGTTTATGAGAACATTAATTTCTCATTTTATAAGGAAGATTGAAGTTCTAGCTACACTGATTCCTATTCTTCTCTGAGAAAATTTTTCTAAAGCATAACTGTCATTAAATTAATTAATTAAAGCTATTATTAATTCAATTCTTTTAAAGATGTTGCAGAAGAATGAAGTAAAAAAGTCACTGAGAGTATCTTAGTTGATTAGACTAATATTAAAAGAACATCTGAAGTCCTAGGTGTCCTTACTGTATACGTATCTCTCTCTTGGTGGTGAGTTTTCTGTTGCTCTTATCTGAATGCTGGAATGTCAGCTTCTGTAACACTTGTTTTCTTGGATAATTGTAATATTCTAATATTAGTTCTAAACTTAAAGTTGTTAAAACCAATGCAACAAGATGATGTCAAAGATTCCATAGCCAAGTAAATACCACTGTCATGAGACACATATTGGTGTACTGAACAGGGCAGATTTAATGAGGGCATGGTCTTTCCACAGTTGTTAAATTCAGATCTTTTTGGACCATTTGGTTATGTCTGTGAACAGTTATAGATAATATTTGTCTTGTGATAGTTTTTGTGTAGAAAAAAATGTATTTGTTTAGAATAGAGGGATGAGTAGATCTGACAGTGAAAACTGGAGCACGTCTCGCTTTGTAGATATCACACTGCCTTTCTGCAGACAGTTGCAATATTGCAGCTTACAATACTGGCAATGTCAGCTTATCAGATGCCTGGAGAAGTGTCAGCTTGGGCTATCATTTGTGTAATCTCCATTAGAACAACGGTTTGCAATACAGTTTTCAATATTGCCAAATGTAATTTTATGTCATAAATTAGTTAAAATTAGTTTACAGAATTTTGCATGTTTGTTTGCTTTTGGGGTTTTATGAGATTCTTCTTAAAATTTCAGCTATTAGGAATTGCATTATAATACCCAAGACCTGTATTTCTAGTTTAAAATGAACTCAGAAACCTACATTTATACAGAATATTTGTGCAGCTGGCCTTTCTCTGACTGTTCTTTGATGTCAGACTTTTAAACTTTGCTTGATTAGATGCTTTGTATAATTGGGTAGTAGCAAGTTTGATTTGCACACACATCATTATTATACTTTTCTTCATCATCAACTTGACCTTGCTGAAAAGAGAAATGGTAAGGAAAGTATTAATTTCACAGTGATACTGGACTGAAAAGAGACCATGGTATAGCAGCTTGTCTTTAAAATACATTAATTAGGATGCAAATTTTTAATACAAAAATTCTTTCAAAAATATACACAATCATATAGTGAAGAATTGCTATATAATGGAATACTAGATTTCTCAGATAAGTTGAGCTTTCTGGGATCTGAAATGCTCTGTGAAACTAAGTTCTGGGATTTTTGCAGGTTCTACCACTACTCTCAAGATATGCACTTGCCTCTGCCTTACAGTCTTGAAGCTTCCATTTCCTAGTGCTGGCAGATTTCACAGATAGACTGCCTTTTACCTCTAAATTTACTTCATATTCTGCCTTTTATTTTTGTGCTAGATTACATTCAAACATGAGGTTTGAGGACAAAAGGCTAAACACACTTCTATTTGGAAAAGTGGATAAAAATTGGATGCAATGAGTTTGGTCTTAGCTTGCTACCATCTGCATCTCCCAAAATTGGCCTCAAAATTGGTAGAGATATAACTCCAGAGATTCCTCTGACAGGCTGAAACCACTGGTTCAAGGGCGTGAATCTGTGATGCCTGGTTGACAAAGGGTCTCTCAAATTAGCTTGAACAGTGCCCTGTTTCCTCAGCCATGTGACTGAGTCTTCAGAAGTCATTTCTCAGGACAAAGGTTTACTGTTAGGTACCTGTAGTGCAAACCCTGCTGAACTGATCATGCTTTCAGTTTTTGAGAATCAAGGGCAAAAACCTCTCATGAGGCAAAACCTAAAAACCTAGTGTTACCAGCAGAACAGTGGCCTGGTCTCTTGTCCATCCTAGGCAAGAACAGTGTTCATACCTACAAAGCAAACTGATCTGGAAGGTCTTAGGCCCCACTCCTAGAACAAATCCATCAGAATGATCTAAGGTGGTGAACTGGTGTTTCAGCAGTTCTCAGCTCTTCTTTTCTACCCGGTACACGGATCCTAGACTACCACTGTGCAGTGTTCCATAGAAGCAGTTCCAAGAAAGATTTGCCAGGAGTAAGATCAAAGTTATGGGTCCCATAAAACTCCACATCTAAACCTAAACAACCCTAAAGGTGGGTCTGCAACATTTTATGTCACTAAGAATAATAATATAGTGAGAACACAGTGCAGACTTTTCCTCATCCACCTATGAAGCTTCAATTTAAACATAATGCATCCATTATTCAGGTGATAAATTTCAACATAGTGTGCCCTGAAATATTTTTTTGTTCTTTAGGAACTAGAACCCTGTCCTTAAAGTAAATTTTTTTCTTGAATTTATTCATGTGTTTAGTCCTTTGAAGGACTTAATAGAAAAAGAACATATTTTTTTGCATGTTTTTATAAACAAATAAATTATATACATATTTACTATAAAAATATTTAATCCTTACATTTCCTTGTAGGTCTACTTCCACTCTGTCTAATGAGAAATGAAAAATTTTCTGCTATATATTATATTCCCACAGTTTGTATTTTGAGCAATCTTCCTCTATAACTTAGCGAGTACAACATTTTTTGTTTTCCTTTGCCATTTTTGCTGTAAAGAGCTTAGACCTGCATCTATAAGTGTTTTCTCTAGATTTATTTCAACTCAAAGAACACAATAGTTTTTTTCCTGTATTGATTTTGCCAGTTTCAATTAAACATACTTTCTTCATGTAAGAATCCCCTCAAGGAAACTGTCAAGTAATAATTTGTTCCTTTCCAACTGTCACTAATGAGAATATTAACTTCTCTTTCCAATGTGTTATATATTTTAAAGGTTTTTTAATTTTGAATATGATTACCTTACTAAGATTTATTACCTTTATAGCTGAGATATCCTAGCTATTAAGTATATTACATTTGTGTTTTATTCTTTTGAAAATTAGATGGAATTCTCAACTATCCTAATTACTGTTTTGAAAGACTGGGTAGAAAGAGGCACATTGTCTATGCATTCATCATAATTATCCTGATGATACAAGAGATAATAATTAATTTGTCTACACAGAGGATGTGTTGTGAATAGGGATTTAGTTTGGAGCATATAATATTATAAGAACACCTACAGCATGAACAGCTTGCTGAAATCAGGGAGGAAACAGACTTTTGTATCACTATGTATTTGAGAACTGAGATTTTTCTGAACTCTTTTTGAACTATTAAACCCAAATTCCCACCTTTGCTCTCTCTTGCCTTTAAAGTATTAAGTCAGAGCCTCATGCCTGCCTTCAGTACTTGCAATATGAAGAGATTTTCAACCTTAATACAACTATGGTTTAGCATAGGCATTAGGATAACTCAATGATAGAACATCAGAACCATGCAGGTGTTCTTTTTGTTTCACATACCCTCATCAAATTATTTTTTTTCTTTATTTGACCATTTTTCCCATTGCTTGGTTTTAGACAACTGGTGTTTAAATTTAGTTTTGAGATATCAACTTCATTTATTTTTTAATAATTCTGTGAAATGACTATGAATGAGTTTTTAATGTAGTTCTGGCAGCATAACTGTACCGCTGTAGATGCAAATGACAGAGCACTTACACAAGTAAAAGTAGAGTGGTGTGCAAACCTATATTTAGGTCTAGAAACATAGGTAGTTACTTGATTAGGTGTAAGCTTGATTAGGTGTAAGCCCTGTCTTGAAATATTTAGGAAAGGTGAATATATTATTACTTCAATAAAAAGTTAAGCCCCTCTAAATTATTTATTTATACAAGAAAATAAATTGTAGTTTTGACCTAAATGTGTAATATTTTCTCATAACTGCATTTGTTTATGATTTAGAAGTTACAATTTCAAGGCAAGTTTAATTTCCGCAAACTTTATAAATACCAGAAGTGGGGAATATACCTACTCAGTCTTTGTATGAGGCAGATTTCAAAATACAATGAAGTAGATGGGGATTTTTCTCACACTCATCTCTCTCTTTCTGTCTCTCAGTGTGCCACACACAGTAATGCTTTAATTCGTCAAGCAATCACCTTCACTAAGACGATGAGTCAGTGTTGAGCTGTCCACCCACTGTTTTCCTGCAGTGCTATCATTAGGTGTGCACACCAACAGCAATTATACTGGATTGGCTATGGATGCCTGTGAAGAAAGGCTGAGAACAAAGGAGGAAGTACCCCAGGAATCAAACTAGAT
Organism: Willisornis vidua nigrigula; assembly: GCA_021164005.1. NCBI lineage: Eukaryota > Metazoa > Chordata > Aves > Passeriformes > Thamnophilidae > Willisornis > Willisornis vidua. The sequence continues at coordinate 456,047 of JAJPCS010016816.1, read as the reverse complement.
CACTGATAACTGTGAATAGCCAGACTTAATCAGAATTTATAAAAACTTCTCAGCAAAACTATATTATGCAGCATTAAAAAAATAAAAAGTCTCTCTTCCAACCAAGTCAGATTCAATTGGAACAGAACACTGGAAGAACTTTTAAGATGTTCTTGAAGTATTCAGATACTAACAATGAAGAAGGAGCAGAAGCAAAGTATGTTTGATTTTAAATTTCTTTTATTTTCTTGATCACCCACAATGAAATCATAAAGTGATGAAATGGTCTGTGAATGGTGGTTCATGAGGACTTCAGGGGTAGCTAACAGCTACAGTAATAATAAGGAGTAATAATAATAAACAGTAATAATAAGGAGGGTTTTTTAAATTATTATTATTCAACTTTACACCATTTTCTAAGTTTAGAGATTTCTGTTGATGAACTTTGTCCTTTGGAAAATACTGAAGACTGGCACATGGTTTTCTATGGGATGAGTTTCTGTGTCAGATGTTTGAAAATATGGTATAACTTGAAAGTAAGTAATAAATTTTGCTTTCTGAAGAATATACATAGTAAAGAGAAGAAGGGACACCAAATATAAGCATTGACACAAAATTTTGTTAGCAAAAATTACACTGTCAGAAATTTGCTGAAAATGACTTCTAACAAACAAGCAATTTTAAGAAAAAAATACTGTTTTCAGGAAAATGGAAGTTAAAACCACATGTATTTTTTTCCCATCCATCTGCTAATTTCATGTACTTACACATTAGTTCCATGCACTTGCAAACTCTTGAACTTGCCAACCTAAAAAATACATTAGTGATTTTAATTTCAGAAATCGCTTGGATAGGTGTGGATCTTGTCTGACAAAAGGATGAAAAATGAATCATACAGTGCCAAAAGTAGCTTGACCTTAATAAATCTGCTGAATAAGTTGGCTCTCTTACCATTATACAACTTAAAAGGAAAATTTAAAGAGTAACTTCAATTTATACAAATAAAAGGGTATATATTTCTTGGCATTTCTATGAGCATGCCCAATTAGATTATGGAAATGTAAATTTGCTTTTATACATATACACACACACACATAAAAATGTAAAAAAAATAAATAAAAATGAGCAGACAAGATTTCTGATGCAAAACTCTTTTTACATCTCTACATCAGGAAACAATTTAACATTGATATATAAACCTAGGTACACTGAGTAAGTCTAAGTAGTATTTCAGATATTCTGAAAGTCTGCTTTCATGCTTGTATTTATGTCTGGTTCATCCACTTAGAGAAGAAGGTATTTATGAAGTGTTTTAAGAAAGCTATAGCTCGGTTTGAAGCCTGTCTTTTCCATGGGGCAATAGGCATTAATGATGTATTAAATCTTCTAAGCTAGTGGCCCTGTACTCAAATTAAATTCTCCATCAGAAATTTATGAAAAACTCAAATATGCATAAAACCTCTTGATTTAATTGACAAGCAGAAGTGAGGTCATGCTCAGTCAAAAAGTTTACCCCTCACTGATTCTGAATAGCCACAAGACTCCTTTGCAATCTTTGAATGCCTCAGGTGCAGAAATGAGGCTTTACTGTGCTGCACATCTCTGATTCTGATCATGTACTTTACATAACTCAGCAGCAAAGAGCAAGTACTTATTATTGTTTTAAATTTAAATTTAATAAGCAATGGTCCCTGTCAGTTTTGTCACTTATTTCTGAAAGATCAAGAGCTATATCAAGAAGCATTACTAAGGGAAGATTAAAAGAGACTCAAGCAATAGAGAGAATTTAAAGTACTAAAAGCTAAACAAAATCAGATATCCAGATAAAAAGGTAACCATTGGAAAGACATCAGAACTATGACAACAAAGATACAGGTGATGGCATAGTCAGAGATTAAATGAAGGTGAAGGTGATTGAGTCTTAGAAGAGCAAAGCACAGGGATGGAGTGGGGAGCAAAAGAACAAAGCAAATATCTGCAAAGAGGAAGAAAGAGGGATCAAAGGAAATGAAATTAAATATGCAAGACAAAAAAGGGAGAAGCTACAGATCAAGGATAATATTTCAGTATACAGTCAAGTCATCAGACAAACAGCTTCTCAAATATTGAAATGATACTGGAGATAAAAAATCTAAAATATCTATCTTCCTGGAATCTTTAACATAAATGAGTCCAAACACAATAGAAATTATTTAAGGTGGAAACACTGTGTGCTTCCACAGTCAGGTCTCCACAATTTCATAATATAAAAATATGTTATCATTTTAAGGCATGGTAAATGAATGATTTGAGAGACAACTAAACTTGATACAGTAAGATCTACTGCAAAAGCAAAAGTTAGAGAGAAGACAGAGGGAAGGACATGGCCACAAAACTTTTTTATATTTGAGTATAGCAGATGTGGGGCGTTTGAAGAGTGTAAGTGTTCTCCAAACAACAGACACTTTAAAGGCAAAATGATAACAATGTCAGTGTATGTATAGAATCAAATTCTTGTTAGCATATAAGAACTGGGAAATATTCCATTCGCTTCCTGAGAAAAGGGAAAATAACTTCTTAACTAGATTCCATTAGATTTCTCACAAGAGGGGAAAGAATGTTATGCAAAGGAGAAATAAGTCTTCATATAAAAAAGTAAAAGAAAGAAAATAAAAACAAGTTTTCTATACATACTAATGGTAGGAGGTTTTTGGGGTTTTTGAGATTGTTTGGCAGCTTTATATATAAAATGGTTAAATAATTAAAACACCTTTTTCCTAAGGATTTAGATATATTTTGTACCTTATAATGCATGATTAAAAACAAACAAAAAAACAACAACAAAAAAAACAAAACCAAAAAACTCTAAAACACAACAGAAACACAACAGGAGAAACTTCTGAGATGTTTCATTCCCTATTTTTCTGTATTATCAGGTATTTATTGTTAGTGTTAGCCATTAGAAGATATTTTTCTCTCACTCACCCAGTTGTGAGAATTATAAGATCATGTTCCTTATGGAGTTTTGTAGAGAAACTTCCTTCAGGTGCCCATGAAAATTATTTTAGATTACTAGTTACTCCTGAGATTGCCTAGAATTATCAGAATGCACATTGTCAGAAAGATAGCACTGCTTGGTATTCAGCTTTTCTTCTGAACTACTTACTCAGCATCAAAGAAAACATAGAGCTGAAGAATGGATTTTTGACAATCCAGTCATAGGTGACACAATTGAAGTAGCTATAAATTCTCTATAAAGGAACTGAAGAAAAAAACCTCTGTGGGGATTTTTGGTGGGGTTTTTTCTACCTATCCTTTAAATAAGAAAAATAAGAGTATCAATCAGTCCTGAGGCTGGAAATGGGCTTTAGAAAATTTTCAATCCATCTCCCTCTACAAGGCCACACCAGTATAACGATGCAATGAGAACATCTGAGTTCTGAGAAGACTGAATTTGAAACCAGAAGATATGGAAAGGAAGCAATTAGTAGAGGAGAGAATATGGCAAACTAGTACAGAAAGATTGAGAAAAAATTGTGAAGGAGTTATTAAGCAATATCTATAAATAGCATCATCATAAAAGAAATAGATTTTGCCATTAGGTGTATTTGCTTGGATTTTTTGAAGAGCAAACTCAATTTTTCCTCAATTATGTGTATCTTGAAAGGAATTTGTGGTCACACTTTCAATAAGATTTTCATTAGATTTTTTTCAAATTACTAAGGAAAGTTCTTGCTTGTTACTAGAGTGCTAACTAACCCTAGAAAGTACTTTCCAAGCCTCAAATATTTTGTTAATAAAAAATGCCCAGAGTAATTTCTTTTTCATACAGTTTGCTTTTTTTTCCCCACATTTTTACTGACAGTGGAATTTACTATTAGCAGAAGTCTATCCCTACTAGCAGAAGAAATATTGCAGTTCAGTTAATTCCAAGAGCACGAAACTCTCAAGTGTTAAAAATTTGAACAACATAACCTGTTTTGGGCTCAGGAAACATGAAAATAACTTAGTAAAATGGTCTTAAAATTCTTTTCCCATCTTGGGATAGAAAAAGGATTCTCAGACAATGCCAAAAAACTCTCTGAAATGTCATATTCCTTTGGATTGGAGAGGAATTCTTCATGATGGTCATGGAAACTGCGTGACAGTAGTAACAATGAGGCAGTTATGTTCATGTGAATACTCTCAAACTCGGGCTACACTAAATTAACCCTAATTTCTTTGTTAAACTTATGAATGCTAATGTGATTAAAAACAAACAAACAAACACCAAATCAAACCAGACAACAACAAGAAAACATGTAAGTGACAGTATTTAGTATATGGAAGGATTGTTTCTTATGAGTTCCTGACTGCATTCATAAGCATCAGGAGCTTTGTCTTTTCTAATTGATAACCTTAAGAGCTGCAATTGTACAATAAGTAGTTTGTCCTTGGTTCCCATAGGAGGCATGGTCCTGTCAGTGGATTAGATATACTTCACCATAAAACCTTTAATTCCTAGTGGCTAAACTTTTTGCACACTTTTATTGAAGGTCTTTCACAACTTTTTTTTTTTTTTTTTTTTTAATTGCCTGAATTGTGGAGACTTTTGTTGTCTAGGAAGTTATATAAAGTTATCATAGATTCCTTTTCTATAAGTACCAGATGCAAATTTTGAGATGCATATTTGTGTAAATTGTTGAAATTACTCGGGGGTCAAAATGCCTCATTTTGTTCAGAAACTGCACAGTTTCTGAGCTGTGTGCGCTGCCTTTGCATTATTTCCCTGTGTTCAGCTCTTGCACGATAGAAAAGTCATCAGGCCAGAAGAAATTCTCTCAGACAACATTAGACAGCTAAATTCAATCCAAAGTGGGGTTTGGCATGTGTGCCAAAAGGCCTTTTGTTACCTTCTTGGCATCTGAGCTGATGTAGTGCTAAATCCAGAGGCTGTATCAAGATTACTTAAAGCATACGCACTTGAATTTTTAAGTATCCAATCCATGAATGAAATACGTGCTGTGGAACGCTACTTTACATGGGAGTTACAGAGAGAAACCTAACAATGTGTCTCCTCCAGCAGAACAGGAAATCAATGCATCTGTTAACACCAGTTTCCCAGAGCTCAGTGAGTACCTAAACGTTGTAAAATTTGAAAACATGCAATCTAGTCAGGAAAAAAAGAATATGAGAAAGGAGTTTACTTCTGAATAATGAATAAGAAATATAGAAAGATTAGTTCTTAATAGATGTGTATCCGGAGTTGTTTCTAGGAAAAGGAAGATAAAAGAGGAATGATTAAGCCTAACAGGTATCATTTATATCCAATTGGTCATTAATGTGCATATGTAGCATTTGAAAATCACTTTGAACAAATTAAAAAGCAAGAATATTTTGCACTCTGACCTGAGAAGCTCATAATCTAGAAAAAAATACTCTGTTATATAAAGGAGCATATATTTTTGTTGTTTGTTTTGTTTTGTTTTTAATTCTTGGCAATTTCATTATTTTTTTATTGTCTTTGATGTCATACACTAGCAAAAAAAAAAAAAAAAAAGAGTCCATCAATGATTTTTTCCCCCCACAAAATACTGCAAAAAACAAGCATCAATTTGCCTTCTGTGACTCAAGCTTTGTTTTCTAAAACTACCTTTCAGTTGAACTTCTAATGGTGTGCAAGTTTTCATAGGATTTTCAAAATAGATATTAGCACCAAATGGAGAAAAAAATAATTCTGTTTCTTACACACTTTTTTGATGGTCCAGTGGTTGGAAAGAAATGAATAATTTGCATAGAAAAAGGATGCAGAAAGCACTCACCCATAAAAAATGTTATTGAAAATATATGAAACTATAACCATTCAATTTAACTCTACATGGTATGCTGCCCAGCCATTTCATATCTGTTTTTCTACAGACGCTTTATCTTTTCTTCAAGTCAAAGATGAAGTATACAAACATATATTTTGCAGTTTAGAATACATAGGCAAGTAGAAATATCTCAGAAATATTTCAGGTTAAATGAAATTTCTTTCATGTTATGTTTTAACGAAAATTTTGAAATAAACAGAGGAAAAACAGATAGAGTGTCTTGAAGAACAAGATATTAATCTCTTTTCTATGGATATGAACTGCTTCTAGGCAGTAAGGTGATGCCATCAAAAAGAAATTATTAGCACAAATCTCTGTAATTTTTTTAAGTTATGTAAAACCAAAGAAGGATATTCTGAATACGAGTTGGTTTTCTTATTTTGTAAGAAAAATATTTTAGTAGAATAGAATCACTCTGGAATAAATTTAGAGCATCTGAATTTAGAGAAAGAGGAAGCAAGTAATGAGAGGAGGAAAGGATAACATTTTAGGGAAAATATCAGAATGAGTCTAACTCAATGTATGTGGAATGTCAGTGATCTGTAGGAAGAACAAAGCTGCCATAGACAGGAAATTCTGACTCAATAATGGAATGAAACAAAATCCATTAAGAGATTATATGTGTCAAAATGGAATGATACATATCCAGGATCTATGACAGGGAAAAGAGGAAAAAACCAGATTGTGAGTTAGAGAGGTTTGAAAGAGTGCATTAAGCTTGGATAATGAGCAGTGACCCAGCAGGGGAGGAAAAGGAGAGAAATCAAACCAGCAGGAAGACTGTGAGTAAGTGAAGAGGGTCAAAGTGGGAGCTGGATATGAAGATTGTCAAAAGGTATAAAAATAACAAGAATTCACTACAAAGAAAAGGGTGTGAGATGGAAAAATTAAATTGTCTAGGTAAGTATGAGAAACAGCGTTAGAAAATGAGGCAGATATAAAGTAGAAACATGAATAAACTGCCCTTAAATGAAAGAGTCAAGCATGAATAAGGATGGATATGCAGGAAAATTGATAGGGCTAAAGTATGTTGTTTCATAAAGACACAGATATAATTCAGACTTTAAGTGCAAATAGATTTAACAAATGTTATTCTTACAGCAACTATTTCTTGCTGAACACATTAGTATACCTCTGGTTCATTGTCTCATGTGGTACTGCTGTGTCATGGGTCTAAACAACCTAGCTTTACTATAAGTCCCTCTACAGTGACAAATAGAATGCAACATAAAATATGTCCATTTTCACAAACATGATTATAAAAACTCTATAAGACCATTTTCTTTTATTTGTGAAAGAAAAGTTGTGCAAATTTATTTAAAGTATTTGAAAAAAAAATTTTACAGCCCTAGGTCCAGCTGAAATGCTTAATATATACTAGTAGAGTTCATTAATTCTAAAATTGCAGATTTCAGTAATATTAGGGTGTATGCGCTGACGAAATATGTCGAGCCAATAAATATGAAAATGATCTGTGGTGTTCAAACAAAGTATTTTAAACATTTAAATTAGATATTGGAATTTAAAAAGATATGATAAAGAATGTTCCTTTTAGAAAGAATTTTTTCCATACATGGGTGCCCAAAATTCACCTGTTTTCTGTGTGCTTAGGTTATGTGAGAAATTTTGTACATTTCAGTGTTAATAGTGACCTTGATTTTACTGGTTAACACCGTTAACTTTCACTGGTTTACATCTGAACTGGTCGAACACATATATCTGTACAGTAATGTCTATTGTTGTCACCCTTCATGCCCACCAGTTGAAGAAACATTTTCAGTTTTCCCATGAGCTGGCACACAGGAAGCAGGCAAGGTAATTCCTGCAGTAATGGTGAGTATTTATTTTAATTGACATTTAAATTTAAAAACCCAAATACAGGACAATAACCACTGACTTATTCTAAGTTCAGTTGAAGAGTTCCATGGCATTAAGGCCCTGGAGTGAAGCGACGCCCAAGAGATCTGATTAATATCCAAAATTCACGTCCTCCAAGTTCAAGAGGGTTCCATCCAAATGAATATGAACTCAGACCGAAGTGCAAGGATGCATACATCAATGAGCAAGGCCATTCTAGCAAAGTGTTGTAGTTTGGAATGATAATGTAAATTCCCTCCCTGACACTAACCCCCATGCCACTAGTTAACAAAAGAAGTAGTTAACTGCTACCAATTTCTTCTTGATCATTTTGGGTGGGGGCAGACTGGGGGGAGTGTGGCAAAGAGTGGGTTTGCACTGTCTCTTTTGGTTTTGGGGACATCTCACAACTTTGGGTGTAGGTTGCAGCTGTGTGTGTTGTCTGTTGGAGAGAAACTGTTCAGCTGCTCCTCGCTGCTCCTGTGGAGTAAGCTAGTTTCTTCTTGCCACTGCTCTTTCTCCTGGTTTCGCATTGGGGCCCCAGCCACTGCTCCGGCCTCACTGTCTCCGGCAGTGTCACAGCTGCCCACCCCACTGCAACAGCGACCAGGGAGAGAGGAGTCACAGCTGCTTTCTGGGACATGCTGCAGCTCTCCACTCCCAGCTTTCCTTCTTCAGTTGGGACAAAGGACACAGAGAGAGAGACAGAATTCATCTGAGTACTCACTGCTTGTCTCTGTCTTGCTGGAAAAAAAGACTGAGAACTCATCCTGCAGCCAGCCAAGGTGTGATGCTGACACTGTCCATAAATATAACTTTCTCCAGGAGGAACCTACCGGTTTGGGTGTTGTTCTCTTTGTTTTTGGTTTTGCTTTTTTTTTTTTTTTTTTTTTTTTTTGTTGTGGTGTTGGGAAAACAGTTTGCTCTGGTCTGTTTACAGTTATATCTATACCTACATATATATATATAGTAGTTAAGAACAGTTATCCTTCTTATATCCATTTTCTAATTAAAGTTCCTTTTCTTAAATTTAATAAAGAGTGACGTGATTATTGTGGAGGAATCCTCTCCTCTGCTTTTCAGTAAACATTTTGTTTTTTCCCCTCAAACCAAGACACAAAGCTCAAGAATAAAAAGGACATATAGATAGAGTGAAAGAAAGAATGGCTAATCGAGAAGGAATACAGAGGCACTGAGCATCCAGTGATCAGGTTAAGAAAGACAAAGTCCAAATGTGATTGACTATGGACAAGGATATCAAAAACAACCAGAAGGATTTCTGTATGTATGTGAGTCATGATAGGAAGAGAAGTGAAAATGTAGGCCTAGGGAAAATGTAAGCCTGCTGATGAATGAAGTGGGGGACCTGGTGACCCAGGCCATGGAGAAGGCTGAGATACTGAATACCTCCTTTGCCTCAATCTTTATTAGAAAGATTGTCCCCTCAGGAAACACAAATCCTGGAAACTAGGAGGAAAGGCTGGAGCAAAAAAGCTCTACTCTTGATAAAAGATGATCATGTCTGTGAATACTTAAGGAAACAGAACAGTCTGTGGACCCTGATGGAATTCATCATGGAGTACTCACTGGAAGGAGCATCTGATACACCAGTCTTGTGCTGCCATCCAGAAAAACATTGAAAATCTTTAAGGCCTGTGTGTGCATATCTATATCTGTAGTTAAATGCCTCCCTGACATCCGATCCCGTCAGATCTCGGAAGCTAAGCAGGTTCAGCCCCAGTTAGTACTGGAATGGGAGACCTGAGTATACCGGGGGCTGTAGGTTCTAGTCCTGAGGACTTCACTGTCTCTGTCCAAGCTCACTCGGCTGTGGCAGATGGACCTTAGGAGTTAAAGGGTGGGGCACATGCTGTGCCTCACCTAAAAAATCCACTGCGCGGGCTGGAAGGGCACACCCACGTGGGGAGAACCCTTCCCAAATTTTCGTTCATGAGGCCTGGCCATTCATAAATGTATAAACAAATACATGGTGGGGACTGAGCTGCAAAGAAGCTTGACAGAAATGGACCTGGGGGTTCACAGAATCACAGAATAATTAGCGTTGGAAGGGACCTCTGGAGATCATCTAGTCCAATCCACCTGCCAAGCCAGTGTCACCTACAGCAGGTTACACATGAACACATCCAGGCGGGTTTCAAATATCTTGAGAGGCCTTTTCAAGGTTCTGCCATCCTCAGTGTAAATAAGTTCTTCATGTTAAGGTGGAAATTCTTGTGTTTAATTTATGGCCATTTCTCCTCTTCCTGTCACTGAAAAGGATCTGGCACCATTCTCTTGGCACCCGTCTTTGAGATATTTATATGTTTTGATGAGATCCACTTTCAGCCTTCTCTTATCTAGACTAAACAAGCCCAGCTCTCTCACTCTTTCCTCATAAGCAGGATGCTCCAGACCCTTAATCATCTTTGTGGCACTCATCTGAACAGTCTCCAGTATCTCCTTGTCTTGTACTGAGGAGCCCAGAACTGGATACAGTACTCCAGATGCAGCCTCGCTAAGGCAAAGAGTGGGTCAAGATCACCTCTCTTGACCTGGCCACAGTCTTTGCAATGCACCCCAGGATACCACTGGCCCTCCTGGATGCAAGGGCACACTGCCAGCTTATAGTCAACTTGTCATCCACCAAGACTTCCAGGTCCTTCTCTGCAGAGATACTCTCTAGTAGGTCAGCCCATAACCTATACTAGTACCTGATGTTACTCTTCCCCAGGTGCAATGTCCTATACTTGCCCTTGTTGAATCTCACGAAGTTTCTCTTCACCTATTTCTCCAGCCTATTAAGGTCCTGCTGTATGGCAGCACAGCTTTCAGGTGTATCGCCCAGTTTTATATCATCAGCAAACTTTCTGAGAGTGCATTCTATCCTTCACCCAGGTTGTTAAAAAAAAAATTTGAGTAACCATTATTGATCCCTGAGGAATGCCATGAGACAGCAGTGTGCCCTTGCTTCATTTTACAAACTATTGCTGATATGTCAAGGGAAAAGATCCTTTCCTTCTGCTCAGTATTGGTGAGGCCACACCAGGAGCACTGTATGTACTTCCAGGACCCCCAGTACAGGAGATATATGGAGGCAACGGAGACACTCTAGTGAAGGGCCACTAAGATGATTGTAACATCTCTCATATGGGCAAAGTCTGAGAAATCCAGGACTGTTTACCCTGGAGATGAGAAGGCTTAGGGGCATCTTATCAATGTATTTAAATACCTGAAGAGAGAGTGCAAAGAGGACAGATGCAGGCTCTTTTCAGTGGTGCACAAGGATAGGATAAGAGTCAGTGAGCACAAACTGAAATGCAAGAGGGTCTCCCTGAATATCAAGAAGCACAGTGTTCACTGAGAGAATGACTGATCTCTGGGCACAAGTTGTCAAGAGAGGCAATGGAGTCTCTCACCTTGCAGATATCCAAAAGCTGTCTGGGCATGATCCTGCACAAACAGCTCTAGGTGGCCTTGCTTGGGGCTGGATTAGATGACCTCCAGAGAATTTTTCCAACATGAACCACTCTGTGATTTTGTGGTTCTGTGATAAAGTGACATACTACATCTTTTGAAGTGTAACTTTATTGTCCACAACCACAGAATAGGTCAAATTATTTTTGTGACTGCAACATGTAACAAAGATACAGCCAAGAAAAAATTAATGAGATTTCACATGCAGTTTTAGGGGTATCTGTTTTCTGAGATGGTTTCTCAGGTAGCATTGCTATTTGTTAGTGATGTTGAGTGATAATCTTTTCCATTATTTTTTCCTCTATGCCCTTCTACCCTAACTGTCAGTCTTCATGAATCTTGCTATGCAAAGCCAATTTCTATCTGGTCAGAATATTTGTCACACCCACAATTAATAACAAGCCTATTTTGCATTTCTTTCTAAGAGTGATAGTCTTCAGAACTATCTTCTTGTAGCTTGTCTCAACAATAAATTATGTTCAAGATGAGCAACTCACTTCTTATAAAAGGATAATTTCTTCATCAATTCTTCTTTTGCAGTCTTATCTGAACAGATTTATTTTTTTCCCTGGAATTCTTAAGCACTATCTGAATGACAATGCATCCCTTCAGATATAACAAAGGCTATTTTAAGATATGAAGTACCATTTGCTATTTACATAGCAAGAATTTAGCTGGCCTAAAGTTTATCTAAGCCATTATTGAAATTTACCCAGCTTGCAGGTAGAAAGCTGAGGACTTGAAAAGGGCATAAACAAACTCTCTGTGCAGACTTCCCCAAGTATAGTTATGATTATTATCTCAGTCACAGAGTCATGCAAAAGAGGCTATTTAAATCACAGAATGAAACATATTTTACTAGCTCATGCTCAATATCACAGCAGACATAGCATACATCCACCTGAAACAACTTCAGATTTCTCTGTACAGGTTTCTTAAGGCCCTTAGTCTCAAGAGAGGTCTCCAGTTAATGTGCAGAGATGCACGAATGGAACCAGACCCACTAAAATGTTTTCTACAAAATAGTCTAATAAGACACTCATTCTATATCATCTGTAAGGAGATCTGTAAATTCAGATTCTTAAAATGCATCAGACAGAGAAGAGGTAGAAAAGAGATTCTGTGTTACATCTTGACTATTGCTCATGCATATCAAAGATAGTAGAAAGGACACTGTGCTTCCTGATTACATTTAAGGGCATGCCTCACATTGGGAACTTGAGAAACTATTTGATATTTGAATGTTTCTAACAATTAAGTTGTTTGAAAAGATTCAAATTTTGACAATTCTGTCACAGTTTACCCTGAGGCTGGTCTTTGAATGCAATGAGTTCTGTCAGAATTTGGATGAAGATAGGCCAAATATGGAATTAAAACATCTTAAAGAAGAGTCATGAGGATGGCAGATATATATGGTCAAGACAAATGCATCAGGAGAGGTAATTTTCATGAAGAAGATATTGGGGTTTTTTTCTGTGACTTTAGTTTACAATACATAGTTTTCATACATGATCCCTACTTCTAGGCTTCCCAGATCATTAAGTCAAAAGAGAACTTAACTTCTTGTTCACACTACTTTTGAAATTTTTCAACTGCAAGTGAAAGCTGTAAGCTGCTTGGAACATAGGAACTCCCAAATAGTATTTAGTAATTTGAAACGCAATGTCAATTCATCTTGAAAAATAAGTATGAAGAGAGAATAAATCTCTTTTCAATATTACTTTCTATAAATACATTGCAACTATCACTACTCATAAGTACATAGAAGGTATTGAGATACGGTAAATTTTTGAAAAAACTTCCATCGCAAAGATTGGATTTCAGTCACATAAAACCCATGTTGCAAAAATCACTTTCACAATGTTACTTAGTAAAACAATCAAAAATACACTGAAAATATAGGGGACATAGGTCAAATAAAACTAACTAGAAACTATAATGTCTCTTCATGCATTTTATAATTATGATAACATTTTACTAATGAATCTTTAATAATAAAACCTACTTTAATAAAGAGTCTTTGATTTGGATAATATCTAACTTTTTTCTATTTTTATCTTTTCTTTTCTTTTTGAAATCTCCAAAACATTCAAAATATAAAAGCGCAATGTCTCTGACTTTATCCTTTTTTCTCTCCTCTCTTATGCTGTGTAATTCATAGATTTGCAGAAAGAAATCATTTCCTGTTGTTGAATGAAGTTTGGTTGGTTAGTGTTTTTTGGTTTTCAATTTCGTCTATTTAATGTAATAGATAGCCTTTTTATAATTTACTTCATTAATTTAGTCAGATGTTCTTAGTTTATGACAATTCTGAATCCTACAATGAAATTGCTGTTATTTACCCTTCTAAAATAAACATGTTTCTCTTCTTCTTCACCCCCATCTTTCATAAACACATAAAACAAGGTCTATTAAACAAACTGAAAGGAATAAAACAATCCTTCAGATTTATATATTAATCCTGAGTAATTTCCTATATTAGATTCTGATGCAGAGAAGAAATGAAAAATATGAAACAATCATGCTGTCTTCAAAATAATAATACAAACAGATACTACCAAATAAATCACCTTATAAAGGCCAATTAATACTAAACACTCTTCAGTGCTTTCAATGAAAAACAAATACACATAAAAATACTCTGATAATCCCTAACATAACTAAATTCAGAAAGGTTTTATAATTTAAAGATAAAAACAGAAAAAATAATAGTCATAATCTTTTCAAAGCTATGGTAAACCATGTGGGGAAGAAAATAATGCATAGCATTACAAAATTTTCAACCATATTCACTATTTTAAGTCAATGGTGTCATTGGAAAAGAAAAGTTAAAGACAAAAAGAAAGTAAGTGTAAAGTAGCAAATTTAGTATGTTAAGTCAAATATGAAAAAAACACAGTAAAAATCAAAGTCAAAATGATTTTGAGGAGAGCAATTACTAAAAATGTCAAAAGCTTGTAACAAAAACTGAATAATTTCAAATCTGAGAGAGCTGAATTTATTCAGTATTGGTGTGACCTTATGTCAAGTACTGGGTGCAGTTTTGGGGTCTGAAAGATGGGAAGGATAGAAGAATATTAGAATGTGTTCAAAAGGGGCCAGCAAAGATGGTGAAGGAACTAGAGAACATGACATATGAGGAGCAGGTAATGATAGTAGGCTAATTAAACTTAGAGGAAAGAAGAATCAGAGGTGACCTCATGACTTCCACAAATACCTCATGAGAGAAAGCAGAGAAAGAGGTGATGATTTCTCTTTTTTGTCTGCTGATAGGATGAGAGATGATGGCTTAATTCTCTGTCAGAAAATCTAATTGGATACTAGGAAAACGTTCTTCACTCAAGAGGTTAGACAATTAGTAGAACAAGCTTCCAAGAGAAGTGGTCATAGCCTCGAGCTTGTCAGTATTTGAGAAGCATTTGGTCTCTTCACAATCAAAACAATTGTATAATTCTATGATTCTATTTCCTTGGCCTATTTTTAAATTTTTTTTTTTATTCCCTAAACATCTTCTATTTTTACTGTGCAAAAACATTGTAAAAATGTTCATACTGCTGTATGGAAGCTCTGATGCTCTTCTGCTCAAACCGAGATGCAGTCATTTCCATTACTGATCTATCTCTTGTTAGAATAGATCTCTCAGGAGAAAAGATGTGGTAGCATAGAGATAGGCAGAATCCCTAATGCAGAAATACCGTACCAAATCCAGAGAAACAATGAAGAACCATTGCTTTTTAAGGGTCTTTTTGATAATTTTCATTATTTTGCTCCTTGTTGTTTTTTTTTTTTTTTCTGTTGAAGGTACCCAGAATTTGGCTTGTAAAACAAAAATCTATATTTTCCAATTCCCAAAGCCTAATTTCCATAACTGTTGACTAGCTAAGATGTGGATAAATGAAGAGTTAACCATAAAACCTTTCTAATACTTTGATATTAGGCATAGGTGACATGACCAGATTTTTATTTTATGAATAACTGTGAGATATAGAAAATATCAAGGTGACAGTGCTTAACAGTTTTTTAAAAGTATTATGGCACAATTATGAATTACTTTTATTTCTGGATGAACACTGACGTATAGTCTTGACTCTGAGCAAGCATGGGTTTTGCATGACAGTTATAGTGGCACAGCATGTCCTTCTACACATTCAGAGGCAGTTGAAAGCAGTTTGTCACTTCATCCAAACTAATAAACACTGGCTTCTGTCTAGCTTTTAGCTGATGTAGAGTGAGGTCCCATCTGCCCACAATATTCCAGACTGACAAGTAAATATGTATTGCTTTTCCCAACAAAGTACCTTACCTGCCTTGTCAGTAGTGCACTGTTTCCTTGGAGCTAAATCAATTAGAAGACTGTAGTGACATTTAAGCTTCTCCACTACAAACTACAGCCTGAAGAGCTTCACAATGTCTTTTTTCCAGGAAATTGCCCTATTTATGGGCTGTTCCTTAAAGGAAATTCTGACTCTTTAGTGATTGTCAAAGCATTCATCTGAGAGATGACAGTCCTGCAATTCTGCATTTTTTTGTCTGTGTCCTACCTAAGCATTTATTACTAACTAATTGGAAAAAAGAGCATAAAAAGTCCTGCTTGATCTTTTCCACCTCATTCTTTTCGCAATATCCCAAAAGGACCTGTTGGTGTTGTTTTCAACTTTCCTGAAGTATTGAGATAACTCCAAGAAGCAACTGTATCAGCAGTGTAGAAAATTTGGATCTGAGATAATTGTTTAAAGTCTTCTTACAGTTACAAAATAATCAGGTATCTGTGAGAACTTTTTTTGTTATGGTGCATTTGACTTATTTTAGACAGCTAAATTGGATTGAGATGATTCATGTTCTAGATATATTGACTTCTACTGTCTATGAACATAATTTTATGACAGACATCTCCATGATAGGAGTCTAGAAGACAAGACTTACACTTCTGTTATTTTATCTGACTTAGAAACATGATCCAATGCAGGGTTTTTTTTTTTCCTATGGCAGCAACAATTTTAGAGAAAATCATATGAAAATTCCTAAAATATTATTTCCCTGTGTTCAATAAAAATCAGCTTGTTTAATGGTTAAAACACATTTTTATAAATTAATTTTTAACTTTGATGTTTTGTTATTCCATTAGAGAAAACTTTATGGCTGAGGATAAAGACTGCGCTGAATATACAAACCTTGTGAAAAATTGTTGTTGCAGTTCTTCACATGTCTCCTTTCATGGAACACCAACTTTGTTGTTCTGCAGTGGGCAAGCAAAAAATGTATGAAAAGAATAGCACCTACATAAACACATCAATGAACTTAAACATATTTTTCCTACACATTGCTTACCTTGAGGTAAGAACTGTTAACATAGAAAAAAAAACAACTGAAAGCTAGTGCAAGCTATTATCTAAGAATAAACACAAATGATAAAAATAGATATTTCATTACTTCAGTATCATTAAGACACAAATAATTTATTTCAGTCCTGAAACCAAATTATTCCAAGAAAAGGCTACTAATTGTGAGCAAGCACAGCTTGCCTCCTCAAGGCATTCTTTTTCTGCTTCACTTTTTCTCAAGGCATTTAAATATACAATTTTAATCTAGCAAACAGAAATGTTACATTTATGTGAAATACAGTTAACGATGGCAATGCTGCTGAAAATTGGAGATCTAAGTTAAATTCAATGTTATAGGTATACCTTTCAGGTAATAAGTAATATACTGTCAAGAGAAAAGCATTAGTACTTTTTCATCCTTCTTTTCTTGTTCCTTTATTTTTCTATACCCTACCTCACATCTCCTGAAATTATTTTAGTTGATCCAAACTAACTTTCTAAGTTATCATATGAGTGGAAATCCAGCGAAATATCTAGCACATGTGCAATCTCCAGGAAAATGGAATCCTTTTCATAGAGAAGCTGTTGATATAGACCTTCTAAGGTTCAATTTCACATTCCTTTGCCCTTGTGCAAGTAATCATCCATTCCTTATTTTAGCCTTGAACCACAAAAGTTCCTTCTTGCACAAATCTGCCAACTTCCTACATTTTTAGTTTTTAATTATCCTTCATCATTATCAGTAAAAGAGGCCATTGAAAACTTTCCTGAAAGTGATTTATGATCACTCTAAGCGTTTATAGTTGAAGTAGTGTGATTTTTGTATGTTATCATAGCTTCCCAGGCACACATAATCCAAGAAATACAGATTTTTCATAAGTAACTTGAAAACTGGAAAGGAATAATAGTATACAACAGTAATTAAGGTTTCTTTCTTCCTCTTTATTTCCTACTACATTAACAGAATAAGATAAATTAGACAACTAAGATATTGGTTGTATCCAAACCAGAAAACCTTATCACGTTTGTCAAGTGCTAACAAAAGAGAGTTAGAAGAAAAAGAAATCAGAACTTTAACATATATTACTTGCAAGTCTGCCAGAAGACTTATCTGATATTTTTCAAAACATGCTAGAGGTTCTGAGTAATGTAATTACTTTTGATACCTGATATTACAGTGATATATTATCATACATTAAAAGGTAAAGGCTGCATCAGAAGTATTTGGTGGATAAGAGTCCTTCAAGGAAAAAAAAATAAATATATTACTGGGATTTTGTAAGTGGTAATATTTCTCCACAGATCTTAGTGGTAAAAAAGACTAACTGTGGAATTCTTACCTCTGACTTATCCTTTGATGTGATAAGTTATGTAAACACAGAGAAAAAAACTTAGTAACTAAAAAAACCTTGTAGGAAGGATTCTGTTCTAGATCTATACACACATTTAGTCAATTTGTTACTAGTACTCCTTATATTGATAGTGTTCTGCTCAACCTTATACAAATAAGCGTTTTAATTTTTATCTGCCTGTAACCAACCAGTTAATTTTTATCTTTTATATATATTTTTTTTAACATTGAAAAGTATTGTTTCAGCATTAATGTGAAACACCTTTGACTTGGTGGTGCACCATGTGCTCATTTCTGTGCAATATCAGATGGAAGGACAGTTCAGTTAATTGTCATTCATCTTCTGACGATATTTGAACCAGTGGCTTAGTATAGCAAACTTTAATTACCACCACTTTTGCTTTGAATCCCTCTAGACATTAGTAAGAGCAGTACACATTCTATTCACATATCACATATATATCAGTGCTATGTAGGCAAATGTCTTTTAACATGTTTTTATTCTTCTACTTTCTGCTGCAATGAGGAGCAAATTTCTGTGTAGATCACTGAGCATTTCAATGTCTTAAGACATTCTAGTCAGAGCTGCAACACAAAGAACAGTTTGTAAATAGAACATAATCTGAAAAATGTTGTTACCATATAACTAGCAAATTGTTGATAACCTGTCAACTTTTTTTCTCTCTGGTTTTGGGATTCATATTTTTCTCTGTCAATTTTCTGGGGTTTGTTCTGCTTTTATCTTGGTTTTTGGGACTTTTTTGACAGGGAGCATTATAAGTAAACTCACTAGTAAAAGCCCATGCTGATTATTTCACTTAGTCTCATCAAGTTTATTTCCTTTGTCCTCCCAAATTTTAAGATATCCTAAGAAGCAGGATGACATTTCATTTAGAGATACATTTTTCCTAGCCTACTGTATTTTTTTAATATAGTACACAGTAAAGTCATATCATAGTGAATTACATTTTATATTGACAGGACTCTGAATGGGCCAGTGGACTCTACAGTCTGCCCCGTTCACCTTTCCAGGCGACTGGGCTGCCATGACCCATGCCTGAGCTGTGGTGTGCACTGATTCAATCTCAGGAGGTCTCTCCTCTTTCACTTGAATATAAAGAAATGTTAAGCTAACCTTGTTCATGAGCTAGAGCCTAGAGGCCATGGCATACTCAGAAAGCATCGGAAATTCTTTTGGTTCATTATCTATAACTCATAGATAAAATGGGAGAAAACCAGTGGTGAGTTTCATAACATCTTCAATATATGAAACATGATTTCAATAGAATTTAAAATACACATAAACAGTTTCAAATATTAAAGGAGCATCCAATCTAAAATCTGATATGTTGTCATGAGAAAATAATAAAGGACATATAGAAACAGTCTGTACTTAGTGACATCAGATGCTCCAATCACAAACCCATTCTGTTAGTTTCAGACAGCCTGAAGTGCCCTTCAGCATAACAGAAAAGAATAGAAAATACAGTTGGTCCAGTATTGAGATTAATAGGAAGCCTTAATCCTTTGTATTTAGGGCAAAAAATAATCTGAAAACATCAGACTGACAAAATTAAGTTTCTGAGTAGGGTAGTGACAGGGAAAGCTCATGAGTTTTAGTGTAAAATTTTTTACAACCCTCATAAAACCACCCTGAAAAACAAAACAACTCCAATACTTCTAGAGGATATGTAGGATTACTTCAAAGTGTAAAGACTCTGACACTTTTATCCTCAGAGGAACTGTTTCCTTGTGAGGAAGAAACTCCTGCCTGTGTCACCAAACCTTTTTCAAACAAAGTTTCAGTTTTTCAAGGGCTGTATGCATAGCTCTGCTTGAAAAGGTCTAACATGTGTGATCAGTGTTTCTGTGGACTGCATGACTTGGAAAAGACAGATTAAAGGTCAATATTTGTTATAACAGATCAGTATGGCAGGAAATGAATGACCATGATATAATTCATTACATAGAATTCACTGTAGCTACAAATGAGCAGACACAGTCCTGATACAGAGCAGTCACTGACTTACATGATGCAGGGAAAAGTATGTTACAATGGCCAAAGCAAACATCAGAGATTCCACCTATCTTTCCTCTGTTAAATATATGTCTACTACAGCATTAAATACATATCTGGCCAAAGCAGGAAAAGATTCATTGGAAAGTGTAGTAAATGTCACAGTGAAGAAACAAAGGTGTAATTTCTGGGGGAAAAAAAAAAAAAGAAAAAGAAAAAAATCAGGAAAACATTTTAATTAACAGCTATAAAGGAGTTTGTGAAAAAAGTAATGCTTGCAGTGAAGTGGTTTACCAGAAAACACTGATCTTACAGAAGTGGTAGAGGAATATGGCATGATAACTACTCTAGGGGTGGGGAAAAATGGTGAGTTGGAAAGGACCCATCAGGATCGAGTCCAGCTCTTGGTGCTGCACAGGACACACTAAGAATCACACTGTGTACTTGAGAGTGTTGGCCAAATGCTCCTTGGCAGTCTTGGTGCTGTGACCACTTCTCTGGGGTGCCTGTTCCAGTGCCCAACCACCCTCTGGGTGAAAAACCTTTTCCTAGTATTCAATCTAAACCTCCCCTGACTCAGCTTCATGCTGCTTCCTTGAGTCCTGTCACTGGTCAGGAAAGTGAAGAGATAGGTACTTGTCCCTCTGCTTACCCTCATGAGGATGTTGTAGACTGCAATGAGGTCTCTCCACAGTCTCCTCTTCTCTAGGCTAAATAAACTGAGTGACTCTCCCAGACACTTCACTGTCCTCGTGGCTCTCCTTTCAACACTCTCTAAGAGTTTAATATCTTTTTTGTTTGTGGTATCCAAAACTGCACAGAAGACTTCGGGTGAGGCCACACCAGTGCAGAGCAGAGCGAGATAATCACCTCTTTGATCAGTTGTTGATGCTGTATTTAATGCACCTCAGAACATGGCTGGTCTATACACACAACCAGGTTTGCCCTGTCCTGTGTTTTCTTTTTCTGTGTTTAAAAAGATCTGTTAAATATTGTATATTGAAAAAGCTGCTAAATTGTGTATATTCCCAATCAAGCCTGGATTTATTACTATGGATAAGTTTTCCTTTAAGGTTTTAATTTTTAAGATTTTAATAAACTAACACTTACATAGAAAATAGTTAGTAAAGAACTAATGTAGAATTATTTCAGGCCAAAGTCATGTACACTTCTAATGTCACAAGCACCTTGCATTTTTGCTTAACTTGCTGAGAATTTCCTAAATTTTAGATCAGGAACATAGCTTTCACAACTAAAGACAGACTGAGAAAAGAACAAAACTTTTGCAAGTAGATTGGATGCATCTCTTCAAATGGACAAGTAACCAATCGGCATTCAACATTCAAGGCTAGGAAATAATTTATCCAAGACAAAAATGATACATAATGCAAAGGATTTTAATAGACTAGAAACAAAACTTATATAGTGAGGAGGCATGGAAAGATGAGATTTAAAATGAAAATATAAGGATTTTGCTTTTGTAATTCCATTGGAAGTAGTTATGGAGGGTTATCACCAGTACTTGTCTAGCACTGAATAAAAAGGAATGTGACTTAACATTGCTCAGCTTTGTTGTTGAGTGAATTTCTTTGAATCAATGTAGAAGATGGCATTCAACACTCTTAATTTTCCATAGTGTTTTTCACCCTGTTGTTGAAATATCAAAAACAGGTACACAAATTCTCACACTCATCTTCATTTACATATCTTTTTCACCTGTTCAGAGATTCTGATAAACTAAATTTACTAATTTCTACATCTAGCAGCTTCTTATATTCTGTTTTGCATCTTAACATAGGCATAAAACAGGAATGAGTATGCAATTGAAATGTCTTGAGTTGGAGAAAAATGTATTTTTGCTTGTAAGGAGCTTCTTCAAAGCCAAGTATGTCTTGAGAGTTCTATATTGAATTATACAATTTCTACATTTTGGGAACATGTTTCTCCATTCTTGATTCCTCTCTGTGGTTTTGCTCCAGCTTTGAATCCTCTAATATATTTGTTGTGATTTTTATACAGATATCTCAAACAATTTTCATTCAGGTTGGTAATATATGCTGGAATTTAATGTCTCATGACTACACTCAGAAATGTATGGCAGCCTAAACTCAAAATTGGAAAATGCAATCATGAGCAAAGTTGTAATTGTTCAAAGTAATAACATCCAAATTATTGGTTAAAAATCAACACAACCTTCCTCAAACTTCACAATTCTCTTAACAAAATCATGCACTGGATTCATATTGAAAATATATGATTAAGCTTGATTAAATGATTGTATTTGTTTTATTTGAAGATTACTTTGCATTGTTCTTGTTTTCCATTGTTCTTCAAATGTAAAAGGAGTTTTGAATATAATTGTTTTCCTTGGACTTCCTTATACTGTGAAAGAACACTTGTTCTTCCAATTTCTTTGAGCACCCAAGAGTTGTAATAAAAATGTTTTATTTTTTTTTAATGTAAAAACTAGATTGAATGTCAAGATGTAAGTTGATATATGTTTAGAGAGATATTTTTCTTTAATATTTGGACAGTAAATAATGCAATCTGAGACCGATGACAATTTTGACTGACAGACTTGCTTCAAAATGGAATACTCCAACAGAACTTTTTTTCCAAAGTGTGATTTTGGAGGAGTGAAATTTTTGGAAGAATGAAAATTGAATTAACATCCTGGACCTTAGCAACTCAGAGCTAACATACTTTTAAATGGTGAAAATCCTATTTGATTCCCATTTAATTTGTGTTTAGATGGAATTAAGAAATGTTACCTGGGAATGTAGGGATGGTATCAAGGAAGTGAATGCTCAGCTGAAGCTGACACTTGCAAGGGACATTGAGAGCAACAAGAAGATCTTTATTGATATGTCAACCAATAAAAGGCTGAACAATGAAAATGTTTCTTTATTGTTGGACAGACAGAGTAGTGACAACAGACTAGCTTTAGAACTAAATGCCTTCTCTACCTTCATCAGGGAGTCTCCTAGACTTAGAGGCAGAGTTCTGGAAAACCTACCTGCAACACATGAGGATTAATTCAGGGATTATTTCAAGATCTGCAGCCATACATGTTTCTGAGACTGGATAGATTGGATTCAAGAGTCATGAGAGCTGGCCAGTGTCCCTACATGACTAGTCTCTATCAACTTGTAAAGCTTCCAGAGACTGTGGTAGATCCTGGAAAACATGTTGAAAAGTGCGGGTGGTACTTGTCCTCAAAAAGGGCCAAGTGAGGAAGTGCACTTCACTATCTGAGACAAGTCCTCTAGCAAAACATATTTGGGAACAGAAGGAGATAGCTGGGAGCTGGTAGCTGGGAGTAGGCAGCATAGATTTACTAAGGGTAGATGATAACTGCCCAATCTGATTGCCGTAATTAACTTCCATGGTTACGGAAAAGTGGATGTTGCTTACCTTCACTGTAGAAAGTCTTTTGATACTACATACCACAATATTCTTGCATCCAATTTAGAATGCCATAGTTCATATACGTGATCTGGATGAGTAAGAAACAGTTTATTTGCCTGGACCAGACATTTGTGGGTAATGGCTTGTGCTCATTTATGATTGTGTGCAGATTTGGAACACATTTTCCACTCTGTAATATTTTTGTGATGTAAAACTTGTTCTAACTGATCAAATCATCATGGTCTTTTCTAGAAAAGCAAGTAAGAGTAACACAGAAATGACTCATAGACTAGGTAAGAGTGGAAAAATGCACATTCAACTTTCAGCTTGTCTTCACTAGGGGAGACCATTAGCTGAAAATTATTTAGACATCCAGAATAAATTTCAGTTGTTTTTACAATGAACAGAGGCGTCAACACCATAAGAAAAAATCATTTGAGGACATCACTCTCCTGCCTCCAGTTTAATAGCTACAAAGCAATAACCATCCTGACCAGTTTTCTGGAAATTGATTTAGGCTTAATGGGGTCTAGACTTGGGATGTTTGTTTTTGTTTGTTTTTCTTGTTTTGTTTTGTTCCCTCCCCCCCCCCTCCCTCCTTCAGGAACTCTTCTACGTACCATTCCTGCTATCTTAACATATAGTCACAGTTAGTTTAAAAGAAGCACTTTAGCATTCTGAAATTATCTTTCCTATTGTTTGTATCTGTTTACACTAGGTTTACATTTTAAATGTCTTTTCTGAATTGCAAATAGTCTTAGTGATAAAAATGGTGTGATATAACTGTGAAGTTTTCCACATCCCTCATCAGGTATATTTGGACTTGACATGTATTTTTCTGTGCCTCGCATCTCCTTGCCTGGCATTCTAAAACTTTTCAGTGGCATTTTGGGGATAGTGGCATACATATTACAATACTAAGCAATCCTGTTGTTTCAGATTAATCAAAGTATTTTCAGGCAGCCAGCTCTGGAGTTTTATATCTGTGTTGATTTTGTGCATTTTCAGTAAAAAACGCTGCCAATCATTAACTTTTTTAAACAAATATTATTCAGCAGCACATTTCTTCACAGTTGCAGTACTTTTTAGGCCTTGTTTGTTCTAAATTATGTTTCAGTTGGTTTAATTATGAGGAATCCTTCATTGTTGTTATGTATTGAAAAGAGCAAATTTGTAATGTCACCTGATCTTCCTGTCAGTGATGCAAACATTATTTTTTCAATTGTTGGTTGGATAGGAAGTAAATGCTGATGAGTATGTAGTGACATAACTTTGCAAGAACAGGACAATAACCTGAAGAAAATTAATTTCTTTAGTCAAGAATTATATCTGTTCTGATCCTGAGTCCCATCTATTTCTCTTTAAACGCTATTATACAAAATTTCTTAACACCCTAATTACCCTTGTAGTCTGATACATTAGAGAAAGATATCAGGTTGTGGATATGTGTGTAATGACAGCTCTCAGAAGGAGCTCCAGATGACAACACCCAAAGGCTATCCACTGCCTCTTGGCATTCCACAGGTTGTTAAAGGGTAGATGCTTAAGATGCAAGGAGATTCACCTACATATAAATCATGCATGCCTTTTGAGGTGGGTTGTTTGTTCTTTTCGATAAGACTTGTCCACCCCCAGTGTGCTGAAAAATATGAATGTTAATTGTAACAGTCTGAAGCATTTGGGGAAGAATTTACAGCAACCTTTAGTGTTCACCACAATTAATTAACTTTGAAACTAAGACATAGGACTAATTTGTAAACACTGTCAGGGTATCTGAAAAATATGAACAATAGGGGTCTATTAATACTTCCTTCAGAGAACGACTGAAGCACCTTTGGCATAAATAACGAAAGCCCGTAAGTAATATGACAGTTTTTTTCAGTTTGGTTTAAATTAGGCTGTACAAAAGGAGCACTGAGCAGACATTCTTAAAGACAAGACCAGAGTTAATAAAACTGTTTTGGCTACTAAGCAAATATAAGTTCTAAAGAATGTGCATCTGAATTCTGTAAAAAAAAAAAGGAACTGTAAAGCAAAAGTAAGGAATACAAGGAAGGGCAGTATTTAGAATTCTGAGAAATGTTCTTGGTTGACTCATGACAAACTGATTTCCAGGCTCCTGCTGAAAATGTGCCAGTAGAACATGAAGGTCAGTATTTATGATGGTAGGGAAAGGTAACACAGGGAATATACTGAAAATATTGTCTAATAGTCTTCACAAGCCCACAAAACATGCAATAACATTCCATGATTACAGAGATCATTTCTTTCTAGTGATACTTTGCAACTTTTGATTTATAAAGCAGATCATATTTACAGTTTAGTTTTGATTAATACTGTAATTAATCCAGATTTATTATAAAGGGTAGCAATATGGTCTTTAAAGTTTATTACTTTTTGTAAATCTGTAGAACTTTTAGATTACTTTTATTATTTCAATTTTGTTAGTGTGTGTTCAAGGGGGAGGGAGGGTTTCTGTTACTTTGGTTTTCTGAGGTTTTTTTCTTAGTGTTTTCTCTCCATAAAGTAGGTTTCTCTGCCCTAAATCTCTTTCAGAAACTTTCTTTCTAAACTCAGAGAAATAAAAATTGAAATGGAATGACACAAGGTTTTGGAAAAGATGAATGCAATATAAACTAAGAAGAGATAACAAATAGATAAAGAATTATTTTCTGTGAACAATTAGGTATTTAATTCCTCAAATGATTAAATGTAATAAAAATTAAGAAATAAGAAAGATGGTCAGATTACTTGCAGAACAAAATTACTACTATTTCACAGATTTGCTGTAGCATATTTGTTATTAGAGTTCTTACAATTCTTTTCATGATTTGCTAGGATTTTTTTCCTTAAATTAGGCCATTTGGAGCTATGATAATTAGTTTAAGTGCTTATTTCACTCTCCTACTATTTTCCATTACAGTTACACTTTGTCTTGTTTCCTAGATTTTTTTCTAATTGATAATATTGTTTGCATTGTTGCTGTATTTTAAAAAAATTGTATTGCGAACATATTATTGACCTATTATTGTGTTCAAATTCAAAGTTTAAAGAATAATTTTAGAAATTTCTTTTCCAAGTTCTTACATAAGTTATTATTATTATTACTATTATTACTATTATTACTATTATTATTATTACTATTATTATTATTACTATTATTATTTTGACTGATTTGAATCATAAGTGTATCATTATTAATGTGAGATGTGTCATAAGTTTTCCATTGCCTTGAAAAGAAACACAGTTCTATAACTATTCACCTTATGTTCTGAAACATATATTCAATTGATTGTCATGCATGGAAGACACCAGTCAAAGATTGCATCAGTAACCAAGAATGACTTTTCCTTTTCCATCATGTTTATAAGTATTGACACTTTTTTTTCTTGTAATGAAAAACAAAAACAAAAAAAGTTCTGTTGTCAGGCTTTCTTACTTCTGAGACAAAATACACTATTATATGAACACATATAAAAAGACTTTGTTATGTGTACTGGTTTGTGGTGTTTTTAATGTTGAGATTTTTTTTCACTGTAAAAGAGGTAAAACACCTGGTGGATTAAAACAGCAAATCAGATAACTTTAAAATAAATTGTGACTTTTTAATATAAGGCTGTTCAGTTCTTACAGTTCAGAGGTAAGATCAGGAATTATTATAATTTTTTTAAGGCCTAGGAAGACCTGTGTGGAACAGAACAATAACACAGACTTCAGATTAGAGCAAGGGAAACACAATTTTGCTACTCAACAGCAGAAAAATTAATTTTGTTCCACCAGTCAGAATTCTCAAGAGTCCCATAACTAATGAATGTTTGCCTTGGATGAACAGCTCTCATCCTCAAGGATAATTTATGTAGTTTATGAGGGAATGGGAAGACTTTGTGAGCCTCACCAAAGACCTTTGAGCCCACCTCTTGACATCTTATCCACTGTATCTGACAGCATGTGGGAAAAGCATCAGGCAGAACTCATGCTTGAAAAGACAGATCATCTAAAATATGCACTAAAATTGCTTGAGAAATTTAGTGATGAGATTAAAATCCATCCTATTGTTTTGTTTCTCTCATCTCCTTTCTTACAATCATTGTTTTGCTATTCTCTAGGCAAGTATTTCAGTATATCTCTTGAGTTCATATGCAACTTTGATGACGCTTTCCTGTTGTAGACTAAAATCCTCCCTGCAGTTACTTTAGGACACTGCTTACAAAGGAATTAAGGAAAAATAGTTGGTGTCATGAGACATTTTTTATATTGCAACTCTCAATGAAAATAATGCATACCACTCTCTTGCATCTCTTACTTTATCATTATGGTTTCTCCAGGTCTTTTATCTAATCACTAACTGACCACTTTTAATTACACCTGATCCTCATACATTTTTTTTCCTATTCTTCTATTAAGTCTTCTTTTTCCCATTTTATAACAAAACATTTGATAATTTTGCAATCATTTCACTATGCTTGGTTTAGAACTTCCTTGTCTTGTCTACTCTCTAGCTGTACACCCAACGCAAACAAAGGACTAGCAACAGTACTGTATTTGTAAACTAGACACAACATCTCCTCATTATTTTCATAAGAATTTCCCTCAGTGTGCATATGCTTTTCTTTTTTTTCCTTCATTTTTTTCTTTATCTTCACAAAACAGGAGTCTGTTGTCTTTTTCCATCACATGTTTGCCTCCCTTTTTCCAATTGCCCTATTTTGGGTCATCCCAGACATACCACTGTTTACCTGCAGGCTTACCTACTTCTGATACAGGTATGGTACTGCATTTTGCCTCACAGCAAATGCTTTGCCGTATCCTTTGACTTTACTGACTATACCTAAAGGCAGATGGAAGGAGAAGCAGCACTGATCAGTCTGGTTTCTATCATGCCCATTCAGCTGCTGATGCTGTGTACAGGCAAAAGAGAATCTTCTAATGACATCTCCCCAAAGATATCTAAGAGCTATCTGGGAACAGAAGAAGAGAGAAGAGAGGACACATAACTGAATAAAAAGCTTAAGAACTGACTTTGCTTCGAAAAAATGTTGTCAAGAAATGATTTATGGGGAGCAATGAGCAGAAAATTCATAGTGAATAGTTCAATGCTGAATTCACTCTTCTGGTTTCTCTTATGGCTTGCAGCCTTTTATCTTATGACATGAAATTAGTTGCTGAATTTTCAGTTGCTCAATTTGTTCTCGATGTATCGCACCAACTGTACTCAATTGAGATGTGATTTACACTACATTAGTTGTGATCACTTGTCAGTGTTAATTATAGGTGTTCAGAATATGAATAAACCAAAGAAGACTTGAGCCTTTTGCCACATATATTTAAGAAAACTCACATTTAGGCACAATATATTGAAGACTTTCTTCTCACATAAAAACATTTTGATTGCTGTCTAATGACTAGGCCACTGTATGATTATTGGTTAGGTAAATTGTATAGCTCTTAAAAATTGTAGATCTGTATCTATGATATTAGATATATAAACTAGGATTAATATCAGCTAGGTTTAGCTTTCCAAAGAAGCAAAAGAAATACACTGAGCTACTCCTACAAACTATCTTTACCATGAATGGAGAAAAAAAAACAAATTATTTAACCAAAAGATGTTACACATCTATCTTATTACAAAATCAATGCCTCTCTGAAAACTGCAATTCATTTCCATTAAAGAAAGCCTAAATAAAAGCTGACATTTGAAACATGCAGTTGAACTCTTGATCATCTCTTTTTAATTCTGTTTCAGGTGACCCATATCTTACAGAGCAGAGAATCATCCTATATAAAATTCATTTATGAATATTTCAAAAGATTTGCATCAATGTTTTTTACAGTTCTAACTTTAAACTTATCAGAGATTTCACACATCAAAAGTCCCATGATCTCCTGAAAGACAAGAGTGCTTGAGAAGAAGTGTTATAAGTAGACACATTCTGTTCAGGAAAGAACATGATGGCTCAGGCACTGTAAGCTATCCACATTAAGCAATTTATTTTGCCATCCAAACTAAAATTATTCTACAAAATAAATGCTTCCTTAGGCAAAAGAGGCATTTCTTTAGTAAACTTTATTAATGCCTTTCAGGATTTTGGTTTTGTTTTTAATTTTTTGTTTCTTTGTTTGATTGTTTTTTAATTTGCTACAAACTAAACCAGAATATTTAATGTGGGTTTGGTGTTTTGTTTTTACCTATTTGATAGAAAAGCTTGCTGATAAACAGTTATTTAGTCATAGATTTAAAATGAGTGAGAACATTGGAAAATCAGAACAGGAGATTCAGGACTGATATGTAGCTTCAAGAATGTGCAAAAGACTCTTTTAAAACTGATCACCAATAATATTTTCTATGATTGTTTGCCTGCTGGCATACTGCTTGTAGAAATACTAGAGTCCTGTGATACCCCTATAAAGGTTGCAGCAATTTAAGCAGTTTGAAAATCCTTATGTCTAGAACAATGATCAGATGGATATATACAGCAAGGATTTTCTTTTTTTTTTATAATATGGTTGAGCAGTTTGCACTCAACAATATGTATTATCATATTTTCAAATAAACATGTAAGCAACATAAAGTAAAATTTAAATAGTAAAGAAATTATCATTGGCATTTAAATTCAGTACATGCACAAGCATAATATATAACTATCAAAACCAATGTTTTCTAATTACCCTGGAGTCCACTGTGGACTGTTTACTTAATTTAGTTTTAATCACTTTATTTTGGATTTCCTCAGCTGTATATGCAAATTACATACACAATGTCACCTCTGTTATAGATGTGGGTGAAAGAAGGAAAACTATTAATTGATCTTTGGGCACAATTGATTCTCCCAAAGCAGTAGCCATTAATTTGAGTCTATATAGAGAAATAAAATGAAACCACACATCAGTTCTCAGTCCTGAGGTTTTCCCATGCAGAAGGAAATAAAAAGCAAGCTGGATTCTTTTAACTATGGTTATGCAATTCATGGATAAATGGAGAACCTGAAGTCAGAATAAAGAAAAAGTAGAAGTACACTGAATATATAAAAGAAGAAAAAAATACAATTATAAAAAGAAAAATCACCTGTCTAAAATATTATACAATGTGGTTTAGGAATGGTACTCTCCAATTTAGTGCTCCCATTGAGACTCTCCAAAGCACACTGCCCCTCACTCACTCCCTCTTCTCCTCCCCTTCCCCTTATGATGAGATGGAGAGGAGAATTGGAGGCACAAAAGGTAAATATCACAGTTTGAGATATGGAATTGAATAAGAAAACAAACAGTAACAGCAACAATGTCAATAACAAAAGTGTATAAAAAGAAGAGAGTAATTCACCTGCAAAATACTTACCTCAGAGCCTCAGAGCCTGACCCAACCCAACCACAGTCACACTATCCCAATTGCTCCCACTATCTCGGAACTGGCATCAACCAACCGCTCCCTCAGGCACACTTACTTGAATGGGAGAACCAAATGGCGGAACCCCTTCTCCCTGGAGTGACTCCCTTTCCACCACCACCAGCAATGACATGAGGTGGTATACAATAACTTCTGGGTCCTAGCCATGTGAACTCCTGGCTACTGGCCAGAACCAGGACATTAGTTGTTCTCCAGATAAATGAAAGTAAAACTTCTTGCTGATATGTAACACATCTGTATTATCCGAAAAGAAAGAGTTAATCTAATTTGAAATTTCAGAAATAACTACCCGTATAACAGAAAAAATGGCTTGGATAAATACATTTACTTTAGAAACTTGGTGGATTTTTCAACAAAAACTTAGTTCATTTTATTTAATATGAAAAAGAATAACTCACTTTTCTGCCTTTCTCCTTGCTTCACTGAGGAATATAACTGTTTTCTCTTCAGTTTGCACAGCACAAACCCTAACTGATCCTGAATTTCCTTGTGGAATTCCAACACTGTTTTGGGGGGGATTTTTTTGTTTGGTTTTGGTTTTGTTGTTGTGTTGTTGTTGTTGTTTGTTTTTGTTTTGGTGGGTTTTTTAATGTGTATAGGAAGGAGTCTGCATAAATCAAGACAACTGGTTGAATATCGACTTCTCCTGGTGAAAGAGTAAGTCATGATGAAGAATACCATGTTCAATTACTTTTCTTATTGTTATGTCAATAAAACTAAAAATAATGCAGTATATGTAGAAATTCAAATTCAGATAATTTCTTATTTTGGGACAAACGTGGATATGTGTTCAGCTGGAATGAAATTGCATGATGGCTTTAATACTAATCATTAATTGTCTCCATAATATTTAATTCAGTACACCTATTTACTTTACCCCCCCCCCTCCCCCCACGCCAGCAATTTCTTTTTTAAAAGATAAAAACAATAAGAGAGAAAAAAATGGCATACTGATTATAAACTGTTGTTAATATATTTACCTGAACATGGCCTAACAGAGGGTAATAACAGCAAGCTAACTAAAATTATGAAAAGGTTTAGATGAGCTAAGCTTAGTATTAAAGTTGTACATAAACACTGAAAACCTTCCAAAATGCTTATAAAGTAATAAAGACATTTTAAGAAGAAAAGCTGTGCAACCTACAACTTGGCCAGAATTATTACTTCACTGTTAAACCAAAAAAACAGCTTAGAAAACTACCAATTATTTAGCACAGCATAAGCATATCAACTGGGGTCACTTTTAAATTTACTAAGAAATATATCAGAAATAAGAAAATAATGCATACCATTGAATGGAGAAACTCTGTTGATAGGCTCCTTTGAGTTATAGTAGCCAGAAAATTATACAACCTACTTCTGAGCAGACTGAAACTGCAAGAAAAAGGACAGCGTAGCACAGGTGGTAGATCGCTTGTAAAAAGCTCTGTCATTTTACCTAATGCTACCAAAATCATAATCTGTGGAATGCATTCAGCAGCACTTGAAACACATCAGGAGACTAGACTAAAACTAGTTTAATTGACATCAAGTGCTACAATGACTGTGATTTTGTAAGGGAAAAAAGATACTAATCTGAATTGTGTTTTATACATATAAATGCATGTAGATGTGTGTGTGTATTTCTGTGTGAATGTTCATATTATGTGTGCACAAATGTGCATGTATCAGAGGGAACTATGAGAGGTTAAGCACCATGAATTTATCCTTGAACTGTCCAGCACATTATGTCTTTTACTTATCTATAATAGAGAGTTTAATTTAGACAGTTTGCTCAGCTGCATAAGCATATTTTTAATTGAAAAATGATGGCCTTAATGGTAGAAAAAAAAAATAAAATTAAGATTTCATATATCTCAGCATGCTTGTTGACTTTGTTGATTTTAAGACAAGTTGATACAATGAGTTTTTTGACATGGAGCTCACTTAAAGTAGATTGTATCACTATTTTTTTTTCTTATTTACACACACAAAAAAAGAAAAAAACTGCATAATATTTTATTGCCTGTAGTAAATACAAATATTAAAGGGAACAGATGTCAAATCAACCATTAAGTAAGAAGCTGACAGAATATATCCCCTCTAAAAATTAATGTGTTTTGTAACCTAAAAAACATCACATGATTACAAACAGCTCCTCTCTGGTTGAGAAGACAGGCTGTCCCATGTTTTGCCAAAGTTATGGGATGGCAAATGGCTGATTATTTAATAAATAAAAATTTTGTTTTAGAAATATTCCAAATACAGAAAAAACCCAAACAATTTGGATAGCAGGGAAAAAGCATTTTAGTTACACATAAGAGTGGCATTCTTTAGTGTGAGGTGGTGAGGCAGGTTGAACAGGTTGCATGGAACACCTTGCTTGGAGGAGTTGTGAATGGTATAGTGTTCAAAGCCGGACTGGATAGCGCCCTGAGCAACTTGGTCTAGAGGAAGGTGCCCCTTCCCATAGTGGAAGGTTTGGATGAGATAATGCCCTATGAAGAGCATTTCAATCCAAACCAATTGGCCATTTTAGTTTTAACCTTTCCTATGCCACAGTAGAAATTCTTATTACTATTTACTACAATACTTTTTTTTCTGAAAGCAGGCATATTACATTATCTAAATCACTGTTCAGGCTAATACTTGCAAATTCACATGATGTTTTTAAAAATCTCAGAAGTATTCCATGGCTTATGGACCTTTGCTGCACTTGTATTGCTAAAATAACCTATATCATATGCTGTCTTTTCTTATTCAGATGGAATACAATATCTCCAAGCCAGTTGATCTATGGTTTTGTCAGTGTAAATACTCATTTTAAATCCCCTGCAAAATTTACTTGCCACAAATGTGATATTTTAAAACTTGTTTTAAAATATTATTATTTAGTTTCTAATATCATATATTTACAAACAAAAAGATGTTTTGTGTCTTCAGTCTTGTTTTTTTTTTCTATCTTATTGCTCCCTTGCTGACAGCTGCAGTAAGCCTGACAAACAATTATGGAGCACATTTAATGAAAATAATTATCACGATTTGTAGACTTGCAGTATCGGATGGGGCAGCAGCATGAATGCTCATTCTGGAATTCCCTGACATATGCAGTATCTGCTACTCCTAAACTATTTTGAGCAGTTAAAAAACCCCAAAAACAAAACAAACAACTCCCTTCCCTCATTTTACATACGTTCAAAAATATTTTTGTTTAATTTTCCTAAATTTCTGTATTCACCTGCACTGACTCTGCCTTTTATCAGTTTACAAATTCACTATTTTTTAAGATAGACCTTTTTTTCTGTGGGGTTCCAAGAACAATAAAGAATTTTTGTTGAAGTACTTATTTTAGCCCAAGATCTGGATTAGGCATAAGTACGACAGTCAGACAGCTATACTATTTTGTGCACGCAGAAGACATACTGCTCTGACAATTGCTCAAGGTTATATAGTAAATGAGGTTACCTTTTACAATCACTCCCATCTTTGCCTACTTATTGCTGCAGAAATTAGAAAGTCAATAATAAATGAGGTATCAAATTGTGAGAACAGAAAAGCTGTCGTGGCAACACTGGAAATTTCAATGGCCATGACTTGTATATAAAGAGACATACACACACATTTCTCACACAGAACTCTTGGCTGATGTACTCTCAAGCTGATCTGTGCATGTTGTCACATACTGAAATATTTAATATTTTATTGTCAGATCACCAAAAGATTTTTGTCCACTGTAGTAAATTGTAAAGAAACAGCTACTCACCTTGCAAAGCATACCCCTTCCTGAATATGCCTACTGCAAAAGGACCTTCAGATCAGATAAGTGTGTGCCATTGTCCAGCTATCCCAGGTGCAGAAGGGTATGCATACCTGAAGCTACAAACTGGATTTCCAGATAAAGAAAGAGGAAAATCCTGTGAGGTGGGATAATCCTTCTTATCATGCCAATGTCCTCCTTTACATGATGACTCTGCTGTAAAAATCCCTCTGGGGAGCCTCAAAGACATTTAATTTCTGACCGAGGCTATTCATCTCAAATGTTGGACCATGATCTATGCTGACATAATAGGCAACTGTAATGTCTTAGGATTCAGAGATTCGTGACATGTCCCATGACACCATCCATTGTAAAATTTACGACCCCAGGGGAGGTGCAAGGCATTCCTATCTGAGCTTGAAGTGTAGAATAACTCATGAAGTCTTTCAGTTTTGTGTGGATTTTCCCCTAACTCCAATGGATTATCACTTCAACAGGACTGCAACGACCAGTTCAACCAACAGACACGGAAACTGCAAACAGCAGGTTCATTGCTGAATCCAGTGGAGGTGACTATGTGTATCTTAGGACCCTTGTCCTTTCTTTCTCTTTCTCTCCTTTATACATTTTCTTAAGTGTTATTTTTATGCTTTAGCATTGCTATATTACTACAGATGATAACACCCAAACCAGCAACATACCTGTTTACCTTGGAAACAATTTTTTTCTAAAAAAACCCCATCTATATATGTTTAAAAACATTGATTATTCAGTGCTGTTTCACTCTAATCCAACCCAAGGGATTTATTAACAAGAACCTGGGTTACCCTCCCCTTATGGGGTGGGTTGTAACACATGTTAACCAAATCCATAGCATTCCAGTATTATGAAACTGTTTATACATGTTCATACACTTTAATGAATAACATTGATATTATACATTATTATATTGCTCTGTGCTGGCAACTTTTAGATGTCTAACAAGGTAGGCTTCAAGGCAACTAGGAAAAGAACAGCTTTTTTTGCACAAAGCATACATCAGTAGATTTGCTGCTGAATACATTTTATCGCACATACCTGATAAAGCAAATTGGATCAGCTTCAGACCACTCAGAAAAAAACCCCCA
Organism: Willisornis vidua nigrigula; assembly: GCA_021164005.1. Lineage (NCBI taxonomy): Eukaryota > Metazoa > Chordata > Aves > Passeriformes > Thamnophilidae > Willisornis > Willisornis vidua. Next base: position 420,541 of record JAJPCS010016816.1, on the reverse strand, counting down.
AAAACAAAGCCAAAAAACAATAAAAAAAAAAAAAGAAGAAACTCAAAAAAGCTTCATTTTATACTGAACATTGGTTAATGCTAAATAAAATTTCAATGAGCCACATCTATAATGTTGATATTGGTGGTACTTGGGTGATTTCCTACTATAGAGCTGTTGTGTTATTTACAGAAAACTTCAATTTATCACATTTCCCATTGAAGATCTTCAGTGCAGTAGAACCTTTGAAAACTTGTTACTGCCTTAGGTTTTCAAGTTTGAAAAATTTATATCCATTCTGTAGCTTTTGCATGCCACACTTACTAGTTTTATAGAACTGTCTTTTGTTTAAGCACAGTGTTTCAAATCTGGTTCATTTAAGTTGTGTTTACAAGTTATCTTACATAGACAATGATAACCTGCCCTGCAGGACTAGCAAAATCAAATTCAGTGCTGAATTCTGAAGTGAAAGCCTGCCCACTTATTATTTTGGAGACGTTGAAGGTGTTGATTTGGATATAACTAATTTCTAGTGACTTCAAAGCAAATGTGGTAGTCTAGAAAACTTTCTAGATACAAGATAAAAATAGAAGCAATTTGCAAGGCCCGGTTTTGTGTTTGATTGCACATAAATGACATAAAGTAACACTCTCCTGATTAGGTCTTTATGTATTTTGTTTTCCTGAATAATGTTAAAAACCCTTTCTGTAAAGCATGCCATGTAATGTGCCTCCATAGAGTTGTGTGCAGTTTGATGATACATTTTATCTTCCTTTACTGAGTTGTTTGTACAAGCAGAGGATTCCCCATTAGCTTTGTTGTAGACTGACTGTGTGTCTGCTGAACATTTCAGACCTGCCATTTATATGGCCAGGAAACAGCCCAGTAGTAGATCTTTCCAAGAACCCAAATCAAAGCTGTCATTAAGTCAAGATTTCACTGGAGGAATGAAGAGATGCTGGTACTGCTCACCTATTCTATTTTTATTATAAAAATATTTGTGCTATGTGCCTCATCTGGCTATAGATTGGTTGGTAGAAATCAGCTGATGTGGAAAAAATAAAATAAATCAGATTCCTCTCAGGACATGAGATTTTCCAATCCTGAACACATTGCTGCTAAAAACATACTGCCAACAAACAACACTTTGGGGTCAAAGCTGTTCCAAAACAAATCTGCTGGTCTTTCAGTTTCTTTTTATTTATATGAGGAATTCAGTGATAGCTGGTGACAACAGCTATACAGGGTCATTGTGTCTGCCATGATCTTGGTAAAAGGCCTTCAAAGTCTCTTCAAGCAAAAGATTTCTTTTCCAGAGATTGTTTTTTATGTTTTGAAAGTTTATCCTTTTCCTGTGGAAAATATTTACAGTTATTTATAGTTATAAATATTTTCCTGTTTTCAAAGTCATAGTTACTTCTTCATACATAACTTATGCATGAGAAATCTTATGTTTCGTACTGTACCTGATTACTTCAGCAAACATTATTACAGATGTCAGTACAGTCTGTTTAGAACATTTTTAGGAAAAAAAAAGAAGGAAAAAATGGTTGTGATGTCAGGTAAGAGAAAAAAAATACATTCTATTTCACATGCTGTTGCTTTAATACCTGGCATATATGTCTTGGAGATCAGAAAAACCAATTAGCAAGGGGTTAGCATGGGTTCATGCGAAATAAATTTCCTTTAATCTCCTGCCAAATATTTTGTGGTTTTTCAATGAATCAAATAAAAAGTAGGTTGTCTAAAACTCTAATAGTCTGAATTTTCAAGGTAATTGGTATTATAATAGACATTAGTCATTATTTTGTCCTTTTTAGTTCACTGTTGCACTAAACTGTTTCGATGTTAAGGTAAACCCACATAATTTAGAATTGTTAAAGTTGTTGTTTGTTAGCTTGCTTTTTGTCAAGACTGACTTCACCTGTAATAGTCACATGGTGTGACTCTTGGATATAGTCCTGTGCAGGGCCAGGAGTTGGACTCAGTGATCCTTATGGGTCCCTTCCAACTTGGCATATTCTGTGTCTCTGTGTATGCCAAATACTGAAGTCAGGAATGAGAGCTTTAGCTGACCATCAGAGATCTATTGCAAATGAATTTGTAGACCAATCTATTGTAGATCAATTTGCAAATTGTTGCACAGCTTTTCTTATATGGATAGATTAAAGCTATCATTATTTTTCCTCATTTGTAGACAATCTTTTAGGACACACTAGAATTATTTTAAGGACTGTATGTATATATGTATGGCCAGACTTCATGAACGAAGATTTGGGAAGGGCTCTCCCCACGTGGGTGTGCCCTTCCATGCTGCGCAGTGGATTTTTTAGGTGAGGCTCAGCGTGCGCAGAACTGGCCCCACTGTTTAAGTCATAAGGTCCATCTGGCCAAGGCTGAGCGAGCTTGGACAGTGACAGGGAAGTCCTCAAGACTGTCACAGCACCCTGTACTAACTGGGGCTGACTCTGCTTAGCATCCGAGATCTGATTGGATGGCAGGGAGGCATTGAACTGCCAGAGGATGGCCCCCACTGAGACTTGAACTCAGGACCTTGGGATTTGGAGTCCAGAGTGCTCTCCTTTATGCCATGGGACCACACCATTTTAAGGACTAATTCGACTCCATTAAAAAAAAAAAAAAAAAAAAAAAGAAAAAAATTGGAAATCAACATAGACAGTATTACCTTACCTTACAAATATTTCCATTGTCTTTACATTTTAAGACAAAGGTTTATGGTAGAAACTACCTCAATTTTAACATTAGATTTGGCTTCTTTGAGTTATACTTGACTTTTCTGAGCAGAGGCAGCCTGTAGCAGAAGCATGGAAATAATTGTGAACTACAAATGTGGGAAATTTATGGCCATTCTGTAACCTTTTTACAACAGTCTCTAGCTTTTAAATCAAATGAGGGTCTTACTAAAACAATAAAATATTTTTTTAAAAATTGATACTACTTTCTGAGCTATAGATATGAGCCCCACACCAAAACACACCTCTTAATCTCACATTTTCACACCTTCACAGCTTGCTCACTGTAGCAGTGTCACTCAGATTTGACAGCTAGGCATAAAATTAAATTTAGACACCTGATTAAAAAATAAAATACATACTGACCCTTGGAGTCTTAACAAGCCACTGAGCAGGACAATGAGATGGACCATGGTACTCGGTGGGAGGTGCAGGTAGGCAGTGCACCATCAGGGTGTCCCCTGCATCAAAAACATGTGCATCAGGTCCTCAGCCCAGGTCCACACCTTATATCTCCTCTCTCTGAAGTGGAACTGTGCCAGCTGCAGCATCAGCTCATGTGTGGCCAGCGTACGAGCTGGGGATGCAACAGCTCAAGATACTGACTCCAAGCTAACAATGGCTCTATATTTTATTGTTCCTTTGTGAAAAGCTAAGTGCTCAGCAGTTTGATGTTACACTAATGGTTCTTTTTTCAAGTTTGTGTTTTCCACAGTGAAACTGTGCATTATTTTTTCATACCACATTGACAAACACAACCACAGACCAAGGATCAATTTTTTTCATACTAGGCAATCATAATAGTTTAGCAACACACATTAACTTTAGGTAGGTATTTTGATTATTTTGAAGAGAAGGATAAATTAAACTGACATAAAAAGTAATTGGTGAAAGAGAAAAATGGAGAAATTATTTTTTCTACAGTCTGGATGTTGCTATTATTGTATTGCACTGTATTTCTGTTTGAACTCAAGTTAGACTCTTAATTTCTTACTTGAGCTACAGAGTCAAGGATGCAAGAAGTCCATTTGATAAAAAAGCTATCATGATATTTACATCACAAAAGATAAAGAAACTGTGGATTCTAATTCTACTTGGAATGTTTCATCTTCCCAGAAACCTTACTACAATCCAACCCTTGTTCAAATAATTAGAATAATTAAAAACTATATTTGTGTAAGATTTTAAAATATTGAAATAAAATCTTAAATTTTAAGCAAGTCAATGAAAATAAACTGCTATTATGGATTAAATGTTTTTAATAGATTTCTATTCTGTATTTAAAATTTTTCATGGTAGGCTGTTATATTTTGGATCTAATTCTGAGTTTTACAAAGAAGAAACATAGATGTTATACTGAAAAATTAATTTTACACTTTTCAAAAAGTTCAATACGATACTTGAAAGAAAGAAGGGGAAAAATGTTTCTTTTCCAGTGTGATTGTGGTCTTTCTTAGATCTAACTAAGTTTACTCTGGAAAATTATAATGAGCTGCTTCTGTGACAAATTTTGTCTTTTTCCAAGGTACTATACTATTTAACCTTACAGTTGAATTTTTCACCATATCGAAACTTAGTTGCAGGGAGATGCTTTGAAAAATTCCTAAACTGGAAGGTTTCCAACCCAGATGTGATATATGACTATCAGAGCCCTAAGCTCAGTTCACAGCAAATCCAAAATCTTCACTTGCTGTTACATACAGGTTAAAGTAATTTAATTTTTTGCTGAAAGGATGAAGAATACCATATACATGATCTACACCAAAAGGCAGTTCCTGAACCTTCCCTTTCTCAATTGTTGCTTCTTGTCACTGAAAAATGGACTGTGATCGCCTACATATACATTTGTTTGTCCTAAAGTAAATAATAAGTCTGAAACAAATGTGTTGGATATGGCTTATTTTTGCTTTTCTGCTAATTCCATCCACTTACATCCTACTATTCTGTGTCCCAAATAGATTTAATGCATGTGAACATGTCAAGAATGGATGTAATTTCAAAACATTAACCTAAATATTGTTAACACAATTACTTGCAAGATGTATTTATCTTATTAGATTTTTAGTGTCTGTATTAAATATATATATGATATTATTATTTTAGCCTATCTTGTACTTTTATATATATCTTACTTATTTTAAAATGTTAGCAGACAAAAGAAATTGGAGATACATAGGGAAATAAAGTTTATATGTACCCCAAACCTAGAAGATGTTGGTCATATGTGCAATGATACTTTTTATAACACATATATGCAGTATAGAAATAGTAGCATTTATTCATCTGCTCTGTTGAAAGAAGCGAAGCCTGTAAGAGACTGTGGTTTATTGAAAGTTGAGTTGTTCATACATCTTTCTTGAACCATAAATTTTATCTTCTCAGCTTGTTTCTATTTTCTCAGTGGAAATGCCTTCCAACTATTCTTTTTCCTTTTTGTTTTTCTTCTTCATTTTAAATATTTGCTTACCCTGATGCCATATTTCGCATATTATTTTTGACTTAAAAACATTCCACAGAATAGAATATGTCTTATGCTTGAGGATATAATATTATTATACAACTACAATGAGTGTTTTCAAAATGTGCTTCTTTAGCAGACAACTCAGAAATACATTGGTCTGGGAAAAATATCTGACAGAATAAAATTTTTCCATCAGTTTTGGCTTTAAAGTCTTGCCAATTTTCACACCATGGATTCTTTCATAAAAGTGAACCTTGAAGAGATGGTCTATGTTATTTACTATGAAAATTTTAACAGTGTGCTAAAAATGGCCAAATTTTACTTTGGTTAAGAATCATATCTAAAGACTTCTACAGTGAATTAGATTAAAGGGACATGGATGAGAACTGAGAAGGAAAAATTGACTGTGAGAAACTCAGATCTAATGGGGGGGGGGGGGAAGAGAGAGAGAGAGATATTGGTATTTTCTCATTAAAGATTCAGCATTTTTAAAACTCAATTTCAAGTCCATATTAAAAATAGATTTTCCCTCTGCTCATCTTACCATTCTCTCAATTTCCAGTCAGGTTTAGTTTTCTTGCTGCCATCTTGGAATGTTCTTCTGTCTTACTTTCTCTCTACTTAGAGTAAGGAAAATCAGCACTATCTTTCCTTACAAATCTATGGGAGAGCTATAATTCAAATTTTCCTAAAAGAATATTAAGATCCTCTTTAACTCTTTGATTGTTCCTCCTCATGTTTTACAGGTTTGATTGCTTGCCTAAGACACCTCTCTGCTAAGGTATATTGTCTCAGTCCTTATTACAGAGGTTTGAATGACTGAAGTCTTGGACTTGAGAGTGTGTACTCTCCAGCTAAGGACTTTAAAAGTCTGTGGGTTTTTGGCAATAACTGTAAAATCAAGGAAAACATGGTAATAACTCTATTCCCTCAAGACTTGAGTTCTGTTGTCCAAGGTAATCTATTTTGATTTTGAAGGCAATCTGCTGATTTTGGCCTAGGTAGAGTTTAGAGAAGGATAGAGAGCATTTTGGCTGGGATAGAAGTATAGATTGGATATCATATCTTCATGGAAAGGATGGTCAAGCATTGAAAAAGATTGCCCAGGGAAGTGATGGTCACCATCGCTGGAGATATTTAAAATATGTGCAGATGTGTTACTGAGGGACATGGTTTAGTGGTGGACTTGGAAGTGCTGAGTCAATGGTTAGACCCTATGACCTTAAAGGTCTTTTCCAGCCTAAAGTTTTTATGATTCTATTAACACAAACTATTTATTTTTACTGGGAAATAGATATCTAGTGAACCTTAAGAAACTTTTTAATGTAGTGAAACTTTGCAATGTTGTGAGAAAGACAAAAAATCTCTCCAGAAGTTGTTTAAAAGGAATGTGTTCTTTATTGCCTATTTTAGGAGTCTCTAAAATGACTTTTAGCCTAACGTAGCAGATTAGTAGATTCAGTTAAAAATATATTGAGACTAAAAAGCTCTGTAGACAAAACAGTAAAAGGGTCTCACTTATTAAAAAGATAAATTCATGTATTAGTAGATGCAGGTAAAACTAGAGAAATATCTCAGATATCAGCTTGAAGAAGAAAGAAAAAAAAATCCTACTTTAAAGACTGTTTCCATTTTCCACATGGAGAAATATAATTAAAATATGCTAAATAGTAATATCTTCTCCTTATAAAAAAGACTAGTTATGGTCTTGTGCTAATGAAAGGATGATAAAAGCTAATTTTGAATTAAACCATGCATGAAAGAAGGATGTTTGTTTTCTTCATAAGTGTTGGAAAAGAACATTAAAACTTCTGCTTGAGCTGAATAAGACATTTCTTTGTCCTTCAATCCTTTAACTGCACTCTTCACTTTCATAAAAGAACAAAAAGGCGGGAAACTAACACAAGAGAAAAAAATGTTAATCTTCTGCATCAGGATCAAGAGGAAGTGATTTTTCATTTCACAACTTCACGTATACAGGGAGCATACTTAAGCTAATACTTTCTTGAAAGGTTTAATGGGGTTATCAAAATGCTATTGTCATTGAAGATATTAACATAATCTTCTGGGTTCCAGAAATAATATAATAATCGTCTGACCCCCCCTCTGCTTTAAAGAAAGAACAAGAACTAATCTCACACAAATATAAAGAATAAATTCTTATTTTATGTTTTGTCTTAATATACATTTATTTGCTTCCTCCTATCCATTATATGCTAATTGTATAAATGAACTTTCATGTTGGGATTCATCTAATTTTCTAAGTCTTTACATTAAAGTAGGATTCATTCCACAGAATGCTAGAAGCTGGATTCATTGCACCTTCTACAAGAGAGATAAAATGTGAATATCATAGTAGAGTTTCTACTCCAACTGTATGAATTCCAGATTTGCTCTGCCCTTCTGTGTCTTCTGTTTAGATGCTGGCTTCAGCATAAAAGGAATCAGTCCATGGCCAGACTACCTGTATTGACTATCTCCACTGACTCTAATGAGGACCTAGACAGACACATCAGAAGTAGACATTGCCTGCCCAGTTGCCTAAGACTCAGTCCAGATGAATGTATGCCGACATATGGTAAAACTGGGTATTTAATCTAAGATTGTGCAGACATCTTGTAGACACAAGGGAGAGCTGAGATAATACCAGTTTGAGGATGCATAAAAGAAGCTACTAGACTTCTGGTCAGTCACACTGTATTTTATATAGTTGTACTTAGCGGTAACTAAAGCATTTAATTATATTCTTGTATGGTTTGTGATAGTCTGCTTGTATTATACACCTCTAGGACTTAATATTCTGAGAAATAAAGTATACAGTGTCCTCTAAGGAGAAAATTACCACAGTTCTTACTGTAGATCTCCATAGTGAAGACTACATGGAAAAAAAAAAAGAGAAAAAAAGAAAAAAAAGAGAGAAAGGACTATTTGTGAGTCAATGTTTTTTATTTTGTTTTCTCTCAGAAGAAAATAGACTAATTATTAACTGTGATCATTCTAATTATTTATAGTTGTGGTATGTCCTCCCAAGAGCACAGCTAGAAAATCCAGGCTGCTAACACAATGGGATGTATATTCCTTAATTGGCTTCATGGAACAAAAGAAATATTCGCTGTGTGGTTTTATTCTTTTTAATTATAGTTTTTGGGTTTTTTTCATACATAAAGTTACATTGCTCAAGGCTCAAAACATAAAAACAGTCTTAACAAACCACGGATCGGAATTCCTCCTTTCACTCACAAATTATTCTTGCATGATACTCAAAGCTGTTGACCCAATCTTCCAGGTAGAAATGGAATATACCATTTAGGTAGCATGAGAAAATCAAGAGATGATCTCCAGACTAACAGGGTTATATTCTCCTTTAGAATCTTCACACAAATACAATTTTGAAACCTAAATATTCAAAATCCAAAGATACATATTTCATTGGAAAGTATATACATTTTCTCTAATGTCTAGTGGACAAATGCTGTAGTCTGTTCGTAAAATAGGGACAGCACAGAAGTAAGTTCCAAAGCAATGACAAATTTATGCAAATAGATTTTTCTTTTTGAGTGCTTTTCAATCTGAAAGGAAGCATCTCTACATCAAATGCAGTCAAATGCAAAGTGATTTCCAGAACAGAAAACTAAGATGTGTGTGATTATAAAATAAATAATGATCAATACTTTCCACTAAATACATTTTTGATTGAGTAGCAAAAGGTTGAAAATACTATTATTTTGCATCTGACAATATTCTTAGTGCAACTTACAGTGTTTCATTTGTTAAAGGCTTCCAAAATCACATGACTTGCACAATCAGCATATGTTGCAATATGTGTCTTGATTTCGAGATCAAATGGGAAAAATACAAATATTATAAAATGTATTTGAGGTCCAGACTTTCACTGACTATTGCCAATGAAAATTATGACATCCTCAGAAATTAGTTTAGCTATTTGTTTATCCATATTTACAATTCCTATGATGACATCAAAGGAATGTATTTTAAAATTAACACACTCATAGGTGTAAATTTCTACAGGTTCCAAGCAGGGAGTTAATTAATATCTAGGTGAATGTGAATCTGTTCAGAAATAACCACTTGTAGAAGTATGACATTAAATTGACAATAAGAAATGTATTCCACCTATGTATTACATTTCTGCATACATCAAAATCTTTGAAGAAAAAAAAGAATGGAGAAATGTAGTCAACAGTAAAGTGCGATATTGCCAAATACAACTGGAAATACATAAAATTATTGTTACAACATTGGTCTGGTTCTACAGTAGGGAAGAGATACTCCCAAAATCTCCTGCTGGAGAAAAGAATGTAAAGCTTATTAAATAATGCATAATACATCTGTAGCTAAGTAATATACCTCAGAGAGTTTGTAGATTCTCCAGCTTCTAGATACACAAAACTCAATTGAACACCATCATGGGCAACCTGCTACAAATGACTGCTCTTTGAGCAGCAGAGGTTGCCAGGGCAATCCCCAGAGTTGCCCACTGAACTCAGTTACCCTGTGATCACATAGGTCTGACTGCACTGAGGACAAGATTTTTACCTCCTTGGTGAGTAATTGGTTTCACAGAAAAGGCAATTATAGGATATTGGTGCAATTCATGCAAATTTTTAGTAAACTCTTGCTTCTTAGCATTGCATAACAACTAGGCGAAATGTGAATAACCTCAAGTCTTTTGATCTACAGCAGAATTTTCATGCCATTGGGTTTAGCGGACTAGGTAGACCATATATTGACTATAACCTCTGTAACACCTGATGGTAGCAAAAGAAAGATCAGACTCCAGAGTCCTGGGTTCTTCTATCTGCTAAGTAAAATGGTTCAGAATTCATATCTTACATCTCTACATACTGGTAGTTACTTTTCCTGTCAGCTTGGCCTCCATTCAGGTGGATTTGTCTCTCTCTGAAGACCAGTCCTACAGTCTTTTCACTTTTAGTATGAATCTCATGGATCTGAAAGTAAGAGGATAAAAGTCTCTAAGTTCAAATATTCCATCTAGTCCACTATTTCCCCCGCAATATCCATATTAACCATTTTTTATCCTTTCTTTTTCTTACAGAAACTTGCAGGAACTGTAATATGAGAAAGAGTGCTCACTTAGGAAGGCATATGTTCAGACTAATTAACAAAGGTCTGTTGTATATTAACTTATGAACTCAAGTGAAGAATAAAATCTTTACAGATTCCTGCCAATCTGCCCTATACGTGCTTTCCTGTGCAATGAGATCTTTCAAAGACAAAAGTCCTGACAAGAGGCCTCCTCTCTGATTTCTAGTCCATCCTGCAAAGTGTCACGTGAATAACGTGCCTGTCGAAATTTAATTTACTGTATTTTTTAAAAATGTGAATATTACCTTCCATAGATTCAGAAAATGCAGAAATTATTACAAAAAAGAATCAGAAATTGTTTAGATTGAGGCAGAATTTTGGCATTCGAAAATTTTAACCCATACATACTGATACAGACTGCTGCAGTTATGGTGATTATGGGGGTTTATTCTGAGAAGAATCAGACAAGGTGAATAATAAATGTTGCTTATTGTCCTGACTTTAAAAACAACTTCAATTTTTATATTCCAACCATGATATTGACAATTACATTATTCTTATGTCTTGCTCTGTTCATTTGTGATGCTTCCCTTGGAAAGCATTCTCACAAAGAACAAGAGAAATCAAAATCAAATACAAATCCGAATGTACTAAAGCCAATTTCTGTAGAAATTAATTATTGAACTGAAAGGTAAAATGTTTGTTTTGAAGCAACTGGGATGAGCATGGTTTTCTAAAGTTTTGAGAATGTCACAACATAGAGATACACATGAGATATATGATAGTATGAACCAAATCATAATTGAAAGGATTCCATAAATTTTGTATAACACAATGCTTAGTATCCCTCTAAGTCCAAAATCCAAGTGGATTTTGGCAGCACATCCAGAGAGCTGAATGCTGATGGTTTGCAGTGATACAAAGGATTCAATATTAGCATGAAATGCCAAAATATTCTGAAGCTATTCTATTTCAACTCATTGTTTAAGATGGACACCAGAGGTTGATTCTTGGTACCCTGTATCACATGTGTATACACATGAGATTTATTTTTTTATGTGTTTTTGCTCATCACAGTGGTGTCTAAACCTATTCATTTGATTTCAGTCTATTCCTTTGAATTTTATTGTACTTCTTGTCGAGGTTTAAGTTCAGTCAGCAACAAAGTACCATGCAGTCACTCATTCACTCCCCTACCAGCAGGATCAGAGAGTAGGAAGAAAAGAAGTTAAAAAGCTTGTGCATTGAGATAAAGACAATTTAACAGGTAAACAAAAGCTGCACATGTAAGCAAAGCAAAACAAAAAATTCATCCACCACTTCATGAGCAGGCAGGTGTTCAACCACTTCCAGGAAAGCTGGGCTCCATCACATGTAATGGTGACTTGAGAAGACAAATACCATCATTATGAATGTCCCGCCCCTTCATCCTTCCTCCAGCTTTATATTATGGATAAAGCGCCTTTGGTCCAGTTGCGGTCAGCTGTCCCAGCTTTATACTCTCCAAATGCTTTGCGCACCTCCTCACTGACAGACCATGAGACATTGGAGAGTCCTTGACTTGGGGTAAGTGCTACTTAAGAAACAATTAAAACATCAGTGTATAATCAACATTATTCATCCAAAACACAGAACTCTACCAGCTACTAAGAAAAAATTAGCTTTATCCCATCTGAAATCAGGATTTTGCTGGACTCACCCCATCTTATAATCAAAAACCTAGCAGTTTTGCTTTCAGGTCAGATCTAGAGCTAGGGTTTTATTTTACTCACCGTATTCAACTATCACAGAATTTAAATTTTTGTCCACTTAGACCTATTACCGCAGTACACACAGCAGATCATTAGCAATTCTTTATCCACACATGTCCAGCTGAAGGGAAAGTAATTTGTTGCTTTTATATATTTCCTTTTGGTTTGGTTTGGTTTGGTTTGGTTTGGTGTTTTGTCTTGTTTTGTTTTTGTTTTGGGGGGACTTATTTTTTGTTTGTTTTGGGGGGTTTGGTGGTTTTGGGGTGTTTTGGGGGGGTTGGTTTACATTTTGGTTTTTTGCTTTGTTTTGTTTTTGGTTTTTGTGGGGGGGATTTTTTTTTAATCAAAGTCAGAAAAATGGGAAAGGAGTTATTACTTTCCAATTTAAGGCTCATCTGACCAATAACACTTACAAAGCTGAAACTGTGAAGGCTAAAATGGACAATAATCTACCTTTCACTTTACTTGTTGACTTTTGTTTGAGATCTCACAGCAGTATTAGCCATAACTGACCCCGTGAATTGGGCAGACCACCTGGAGTATTTTCCCCTGACCTTTATCCAAATTATTTCATTCCTGCAGAAGTAGTATTTGGTTACAACAGTAAAGTAAATCATCTGTCATGTAAACAGAATCTGAAGTGTCTCTTGGTCTAGTTTTAAGTCAGGTGGAAAGCGCATACTTCGGTACAGAGGACGTTGTCTTCTTGATCTGGTATCTTCTGGATGTCCAAGATTCTTCTCCAATGAAGAGGATGAGTATGGAGTCAGCTGTGTGCTTGATTCCTGCCATCATATGTAGTTAGGAAACTGAGCATAGGAGCCAGGAGTAGTTGTGGAATATGAGCATTGAAAATATTCATAGTAATCTGTTACACTTTTGTATCTCTATTTGTTTGAGAAATGTTCTAGTTCATACAAGAGTTCTGTTTAATATTGGTTGCAATAGATAACTTAAAAAATATTTTCTTTTCTTCTAAATGATTTTTCTGGTTTTCCTTGTTAGGTGACAACTCCTGGAAACTCAGTACGCATAATCTGAATTTTAGTTTGTGAGAATTGCAAATTGTCAAGGAACATGCAAAGAACTTTACACAGATAACAAACTCAGGCAATCTTTAATTTGCAACCAAACCCAATAGCCAGAACTAATAAACAACAGTTACCATGGCAATCATCTAATGACACTTAACATGTTACAGGTTTGGTGTACCACCAGGGATAGTGTTATTACATGAACCAGAATGCTGATCCAAATAGCACATGCACTCACACACACAGAGGAGGCCACTCACTCAAGAACCGTCAGCTTCCACCCAGAGGATTGAGGGATCACTCAGGGATATCCTGTAGTAAAATAGTCACTCATCTGTGTTGGACATAATGGCACTTGGCTCTAGAAGTCACCTTGAGTGCCATCCCAGTCCCAAGGGGAGGGTTTCTCATCACATGCCAAGAACTCCATGGAAAACTGCAAATAGGGTCTTCCAGCAGGAGATGTATTTAGAACCTGATCGGGGTGAGCCTCATGGTCATACATGGTCATGGTCCACAAACTAGTCTGGATTGTGACCTCTCATTGGCTGGGGACCCTGTCTGTTGAACAAAGGTTCCTGCCCTTCTCTTTCCCACCACTGTGGAGGGGAGGATGTTATGGTGTATCTACCGCAGTGGTGTGCTGCTGTAAGGCACTAAAATAAGGGTGTGAAACGCTGGCAGCCACCATATTTCATCCAAGAGCAGGGGTGTTCCTGACAAAACAGTGTTCTGTAAAATGTGTGTTAGTTTAAAATTTCCACTTAAATTCTAAATCTATTCTGCTAAGTCTTGCACAGTTATCTAAAAAAAACAAAACAAAAACCCCAACCAACCAACCAACCAACCAAAAAAAACCCCAAACAAACTACCCCCCCCCCCCCCCCCCAAAAAAAAAAAAAAAACAACCTACTATTCCTCTCATAGAATAAGAAGTTTTTATCATAGGCAAATAGAGAGAAGACTAGGTCTCCTGGATATTCTGAATACTTTACTAAGAGCAACTTAACATTCTTTTTCAGCAGAGCGGGGGTCCCATGACCTGTTATACTGGGTTTATCTGGATTAGAATTAATTTTCATAGTAGCTCACTTATATGGTGTTCTGTTTTGTATTGTTAATGAGAACAGCATTGATAAGACAGAGATGTTTTAACTATTGCAGAACACTGCTAACAGAGTGTCAAGACCTTTTCTGTTTCTCATGATGCTCCACCAAGTTGACTGTGGGTTTAAAGGAAGTTGGGAGTGGACACAGCTGGGATAGCTGACCCCAACTGACCAAAAGGATACCCCAGACCATATGACATCACGCTTAGCAATAAAGGATGAGGGAACAAAGGGAAAAAAAAAAAGACATTTGAAGTGATGGCATTTGTCTTCCCAAATAACTATTACACATGATGGATCCTTGCTTTCCTAGAGATGCCTGAACATCTGCCTGCTGATGAGAAGGGATGAATGAATTAATCCCTTTTCTTTGCTTGTGCACACAGATTTTTCTTCACCTATCTAACTGGCACTATCTCAGTCTGTGGTTTACTCACTTTTATTCTTCTAATCTCCCTTGCATTGCACATGCAGGGGAGTGGATGAGGGTCTGTATGATGTTAGCTTTCCTACTGGGATAAAATCACAAAACCTATCCTTTAGAGAAGAATGCCTGTATGGTGTGTAGAGATGTTTTCCTTCATTTATTCAAAACAAAGAGGTATTTTATGGCAGTAAAATCCAACCTTAGAAACTGCAGAGGGATGAAACAGATTTAGGATCTGAAATTTGTGCTAACTCTCATTACGAAGCCACAATTACTGGAGGACCTCCCACAGCGTAAGTAAAACAATCACTGTCTTATAATTTCCATATGCAGTATGAATAACAGTTTGATTTTTTCGTTTGGGCTCTTAGAACATATAAGAAGATTAGTTGATTTGGTTGGTTCTTTCATAAAAATTCTTCTTAGTTTCCTACAGAATAAGCAATGAGATGAATGTAAATATCCATGGACCATTTTTGATCTGTTGGCTGCAGTTGGACTATGCTGACACACAGTGCATAACTTCTTAACTTATAGTATGAAGTATGTTGTCTCCTGAGGCGGAGCACGCTGAGAAATTAAACACTAGAAAGAGATACAGGCACTGCAAATTCAATTCTCAACTCTTCATCAGATTTCCTTTCTAATTTTGGAGCAAGAGAGACAGAGGGACTTTCAACAAAATGAACTAAAAAGAACTTTCAAGGCACAAAATAACCCACCCAAAACAAAAACAAAAACAACCAACAAAACTTGCAGTAATGGCTGTTCTTTAAAATTTGCTTAGCTGCTGCTTTTACAAAAAAAAAAAAAATCTATATTTTTTTGATACTTGCACCACTGTAAATGCCCTAATTTCCTTATCTCAATGCCACTGTCTTGTGTGTGGCTCAACTTCGCGAACGAAGATTTGGGAAGTGCTGTCCCCGCATGGGTGTGCCCTTCCAGCCTGCGCAGTGGATTTTAGGTGAGGCTCAGCGTGCGCGGAACTGGCCCCACCGTTTAAGTCCTGAGGTTCATCTGCCACGGCCGAGCAAGCTTGGACAGTGACAGGGAAGTCCTCAGGACTAGAACCTACAACACCCGGCATTTCCCAGGAGGTCTCCTTTCCAAGTACTAACCTGGGACTGACCCTGCTTAGCTTCCGAGATCTGATGGGATCAGATGTCAGGGAGGCATTTAACTGCCTACCAGGGAGGTATTTAACTGCCTGCCACTGTCTTATTTAAGCTTTATAAGCCTTGGTAGGTAGCTTTTTGCTCCTGAAAGACCTAATCCATTACAACGCTCCTGAAACACATTCATGTGATTGATTTTCCTGCAAAATTATCAGAACCACATATTCATTCAAAAATGATTTTCTGGGCAAGAAAAAAACATAATACTATTGATTTCACTAGTCTTCAACAGAATAGTGTTTTACTCATTCAACAGATAACATATATAAACTACTTCAGAAAAAGAATATAACCTCGGGAAATTCAAATGACAGTGTCAATCCCAAAGTACATGTCTATCTTTCTGCACTGGATTTTGGGAGGTGAAGTGGAGAGTTTCTCCCCACAAAGTCCGTATGTACCAACAACACACTCCAGGGTGATAGGAGATGTGGACTGGAATCCAAGTCAGGGACAGGCATTGGATATGGGTTTCTCACCTTCTGTGTGCCTACTTCAGTGATTAAATTATTTAAATATTTAATTGCAAACCCCAGATAGTATATTTTTTTTTCCATTCAACTTCCATTTCCCTCAAACTTTCCAGAATATCTTCTGTACTTTGGAGACCTGATATCAATTAACACTTTTGATACTGTGGCAGAACAAATAATAAAATAGTTACTTCCAAAATAACTATCATATATTTATTCCTTAAATTATTTGAGAACTCAGAAAAAGAACATAGTGTAAAAAAATACAATATAAATACAAATATCTCTGAGGGCAAGACTATAATCTACGAAGACTCGTACAGCATGAAATAAGGTATGGAAGTAATGATTTTTTAAAACCAAATCCCTACTGCTTTTTATTTTGGTCCCTATTTTTTCTCCCTGTAGGCCTTGTTTCAGTAAACAATTCAAAAATTCTGAGCATAGATGCTAATCAAAATATAGTGATCTATATGAAAATCAAGAAAACATTAAATTTATTTACATAGTTTTATATGATAATATAACTCATATGTTAAATGAAAATTCAACTCATATGTTGCTTCTGAAAGAGGTATAGGACAAATTGCGCATGTAACCTAAGATAAATATACTACTTTATAATTTATGCTACATTGAATTCCTGTCATTTGATTGAGTGACATAGTTCCACTTTAATTTTAAAATGCAGCTATGAAGAATGTTTTTCTAATCTTTTGCAGACTCTTAATCCATATAAATGAATACATTTCCCTGTTGTTTTAGTGTAATGTATTTTGCCTTATATGTTCTCTATAGAATTAAAACCTGTAAAAACATATGGTCCATATAACCCTGTCTCTTTGTTTTCCTTCCACAGTGTCACAGCACAAAGCAGATGGAAATACAACTTTAAAGAATTTTGCAGTACTTTTAAAGCACTGAAGTGAAACCAAGAAGTTAATGGTTTATTTTTCTCTCTCTTAAAATGCACACATATAGGTACATATTTATTTATTTTTGCTCTTAAATAGATTTCATAATCTGGACATTAGGAAAGTGAAATATCACTTTCAGAATGGATATTAACAGGAAAAATAAACCTAAAAAGAAGGAATAAACCCCTTATTTTCCTGATCATTATATTGAAGTTCTTAATTTTATATGATTACCCTTTTCTAATTTCATCTTTCTACCTTTTCTAATTTCACCTTTCCACTTCTTACCTTTACACAAAGGAAAGCACATACTCCAGAAAAAATATATATATAAAAAAAAAAAAAAGATCATGTTTATGTAATTTAGAAGTCAAGAGACTGAGTACAGGGACAGATTTTCTAGAGAAATTGAAGAGTCTCCACCCATGGAAATATCCAAAAGATCTTTGGACATAATCCTGGGCAGTTTACTCTAGTGGCCCTGCTTGAGAAGAGTGTTGAACCAGACAACCTCCAGAGGTCACCTCCAAACTCAACCATTCCATCGTCCTACAATAGAAATTAAACACTAAACATACTGTTCTCATCTGTCAGATAATAGTGCTCTTCCTGCATGTTGCACTATTTCCTTGTGTGTGTATTTTATTCTTAGTAAAAAAAATATTTCTAGTACTCATAACAATTAATTTTTATTGAATTAGATAACATTTACTTCAAGTAATTAAATTGTAACAAGAAGAATGTTGTGAATATTTTAAATGGTACCGAGTTCTTCATAACGTGTTGTCCTTCATTATTCAGAGCATTGCAGAAAATGTAGGTAATGTAGTGAAATTGCCCTGTTTTCTCTGGGATCACTTTTCTAGCTGAAGACATTGAAAAGGAAGACATTTTGTTGCTTCTGAAGTCTTTAGCACTTACATTTCACTTCTTTCAAAGCTAGGGTAGGGGCATTGTCCGTATGTCTGAGATGAATAAAGGGGGATGACATACATTTTCTTTTCATATTTACCTTTGTTAGCTACAAAGAAGTTCAGCATTTTCTTTATTTCTGACTCTGATAGTTCCCAGAAGCTCTTAGGGGTTTTTTTTCTTTTCTTTGCTGAAGAAGCAGGTATATTTCTATGGCTGGAAAAATTATTTCTGTCTGCACTTACATGCATTAGACATACTGGTGTACACATACTGAAGAACAATTAAGAAAGTTTTCTGTCTTTCATTTAAGCATTTTTTATTGCTGTTTTTATAATGGATTTGGAAGAAACTCAGTTAAGTTCAAAATAACCTTTGAGTCAACTCAAATAAACTGCATGAGGAGAAATGTCCTTTCTAACAGAGGAAAACCATATAAACAAAATACTTGGAACTGTAGTTGGACACATTTAAAATTGCAACAATGAGAACATTTAAATAATTCAAATGATTAATCATAGAAGCAATAGATGAAGACCTATTATCATTATTGATGGGCAGGCTGATCCAGAATTACAAAACCAGTGCAACAAAATCCCATGAATTTTATGAAGAGTCATCCACAGACATAACACATGTGAAGATTCACTGGGTGAAGCTACAGCCATCTAAGTACCTTCTAAAAAGAACCTGAAGAGCAAAGGGAAATGACAGATTTTCAGGCTCTTTCTGTGTTTCAGTCAAGAGTAATGAGCTTTTCAAAAACATTCTTGAACACCCTACTTCAAACATGAAAATGTGCCTGACTGGTGAGGATTATAGAACTGGAAGAAAATGTCTTCCTACAGACTCCCAAGAAACATTGCATTGCCAGGCTCACATATGTGATGAAGTATCATTTGCATTGTTTCAGATATGTAATTTTAGCTACCTTTACTGTTCAATATAACAGAAATTGGATGACATTAAAACGCCAGATAAATTTCCAACGTTCACACTAGATGTTGGCCTTAAAATCCAAAAAATAAAGGTACCGAGTTCTCTGTCAGAGAGTAGATGAAAGTAGGCAATGAAGATTGCTCTGTTATAAATTGCCCGATTTCTACTGTGAACATATGTGTAATTGATATTAGCATTATTCTGACTATTAAACTACAGAAACATGATCTTTCATCTCATCCTCCAAGGACACTCACTACCTGTGAACTGAAGTAATCCCCTTTGGTCTTTACATTTAGGTGAAGTAGAATGGACTTTATGGAGCATCAGTGTTACTCATTGACACCAAAGGGAATCCAAATCAAGGGCTTATCCTTAATGTGTTTTCAATGAAGAACATTTTTTGGACTATTTTTTATGATTCTATAGAGGACAACTAATAAAATTGTTGACTTTAATTCATTATATTTTTAGAATAAATAGTGAATCAACTGGCATTTCAAAGTCTTACAAAACACTAGAATTTAAAGTCTCAATTTGTGTTCTGTTAACACAAAATATAAAAATTTTGTTCCAGGCTTGAAAAATAATTTCACCCTTTCAAAGGAGGAAAGATCTTCTGGAAAGATAAAATACAAAATCTCTAAGCTGTTAAAGTGATCTTCAATGGTGATTTCAGAACACTGAACTGGGAAAGAGACAGTACAACTACACAGAACTGGAATATAAATTCCTTTTTCTCTCGGTCTTTTTTTTTTTTTCACTGTTAATGAAAATTATTTTGGTTTTTTATGTGTGGCTTGTTTTACCATAGATGATTCACTTTTCTTTAATGGTATTATACATTTACAAAGGTATATACAACTTTGAAATATGAATTACTTATATGTTATAAATACATTGGAGACTATCAATTCCTGATAGCAACTGCGCTCTCAATAAAAAGATAACTCTTAAGCAAACATATAAATATTTTGCCTACTTAGGGAGCTCAAGAACATATTTTCATATACCTTCCAAAGTATTATCTTATTTTTGTGTAAGCAATTGATGTATGGATTTACATCTACTGCATAAACTCTAAACCTCGTTCACATTATTCACATTCATGAACTGCTAAAAATAGTTTATAAACAGTCATATATATTTTGGCAATATCAGTGAAGTGGAACTATGTGCTAATAGAATGACAGATCTTCCTTTATTGTGGCAAAAGGAGCAATACCAAACCAACTGCAGAACCTCTCAATCTTCAATCACTCCTTGGAAAGTTAGTGTTTTATTATTATTTCTAAGAAATAATTTCAAAACTGTTAACCTCTCATTTGACAAAATAACCTGTATATGCTTTGCAGTATAAGATTATTTATGTATAAAATTCCTTTCAAATACTCATGATACTACTGTATGAAATCAAGATTTACATGATCTTCATGAAGAAATCCACACTCTAAAATTCCATGTTAGCTGCAAAGCCAGGATTTGACAGAATTGTTAATAGTTGTTCAAGACAAAATGATATTGCATATGCAAGTCTTAAAGGTCCATTAGAATAGCCAAAATACATTTTATTAATTTAATTAATTTCTGTATTAAAATTACACATAAGGCTGTAGGTCTAAATGTTCAGACATTAGGCTGTTTTTTCTTCTATATGCATTTCTGTTACAGAACTGCCAATTCTCACCACTGCCTACGCAGTCTAAACTACAGATTTTGTCAATGAACAGGTGAATATTCCAATTGCGTTTCAGGTATTTCCTCTAAAACAAAGACAAAAATATCACTTTCCATATAAGGGTATATTTGTAGTCACCAATACAAAGGATCAAACTTAGATACTACTCTTGTGATGTTGAATGTTAGGGTAATCATTGCTTTCTCTAAAGATGGCTTCCATAAAGACACTGAACATTGCGTTTTACTTATTAGTATTTTCCTCAACTATCTTAAACTAAATGATTAAAATTCTGCTCATGCAACAAAAATTTGATTTTAATCTGGGTTCTTTTGCGACATTTACTGCTCTTTATTTTGTTTTGTAATACTGAGGGTCGTTATCAATAGTTACTTGCACAAATTAATGTAGAATAAACATTGTCAAAATCAAATTAATCCAAATGCTAAAATCCTTCTATTCTAAGGTATTTATTACAAGAGAATGTTAATAAAGAATGTAAAACAAAAGAAAAAACAGTATAATTCAGAAAAGTTTACACACACACAACACACATATATATACAAACATACACATATTTACACATCTACATAGTTAAGGATAGTACCACTTTACTGGGCATTAGGAACCCAAACTTTTATTTGGTCTGAATTCCTGCTGAAAGATTATTTTCTTCATTGAACATTCCTTTTGAATATATAAAGCAAAATAAAGAAAAATACTTCGTAGACTAAACCCCAAAATTTTGGTCATATCAAATAATCTTTGCTTTCAATAGCATATTTACTGCTCCCAATAGCCTTTGAATAAATTGATTTAATCAGTTTTATGCTAGTATCTGCATATCTGAATACAAATAAGCAATATTCTACATAATTTAGAAATCAAATGATCAAAACAAACTCTGGTTTCTGTGACACGTTATTTTACACTGTTAAAAATAAGCAGTGCATTATGGGTAATGTGAAATTATACTTCCTCTTTTTTAGTAATTGACCTATATTCTTCACTGAAAGACAGATCTACTGTAAACTGAAGAAAAGCAGTTGGAAACAAATACACATGGAGTGTAAGAATTAATTTTCTTTATGACAGACACATCAACTTTTTGTCAGAAACCCAGTAGTCATCAATATTCCCACTAATCAATCCAAAAAGGTGTAATTTCTTCATGTGTAAGCCTAGGGGAAAGACACCCAATTCAACTGTATTATAATATTCTCAAGTCTCTCGTGAATTTCCTGAACCATAGCGAAATGTTTCAGGTTCACTACTCAAAAACAGAGAGTCATAAAAGATTACTAAATGGTGTCTAAACCATGGAGATGAATAATTATAGGAAAGCAAATTAATTTGAATGATTTGCTTGAAAAGTTTAAGTACTTGTTATAATTGCTGAAAATTTGACATAATTTACACCTGCAAACTATCTATAATACCATGAACATTTTTTTTTTTAATATCTCTCCAAATATACTGCTTGATTCTTCTCTTTCCACATCACAAGAGCTATTGATGTGTTAGAAATTAGGTCTGCAGAAGCCAGGGAATTATTGCATACCAAATTGCAAATATATTGCAAATCTATGTGGAAAAGAAATACAAAATTTTGCTAAGTAAATTCAATTTCATCCCCACATATGCTTTGTGGCAGAACATCAGAACATATAAGAATCACACAAAAGTCATGAAGGAATGAGCTAGAAGTCTAAATGTCTTTTGTTGTTGTTGCTGTTAAGCAGCCTTGAACTGCATTCCTTCCAGTGTTGTCTTATTTTCTAATAATTTCCTTCTGCTGTTTAACTTTGATCCTCTGAGCTCATTCATATATTAAAGATTCTTTAAGAAAGTATTTACTGTGTATTAATCTTCTTTTATTGGAGGCAAAACAGTCTTGATTCAAGAATACTTACTTAATTTATTGCCCATTAAGACAAACTTCTGATTATTGACTTATTATAGAATCATAGAATATGCTGAGTTGGAAGGCACTCATCATAATCATGGAATCCAACTCCTGGCCCTGCACAGGAGACCCCAAGAACCACACTATGTGCCTGAGAGTTATCCAAGTGCTTCTTGAACTGTGTCAGGCTTGGTGCTGTGACCACTTCCCAGAGAAGACTGTTTCAACGCTCTACCACTCTCTGGATGAAAAACCATTCATAGAATCATAGAATCATAGAATCGATTGGGTTGGAAAAGACCTCCAAGATCATCAAGTCCAACCCTTGGTCCAACTCCCGTCCATTTACTAGATCATGGCACCCAGCGCCACGTCCAATCTGTGTTTAAAAATCTCTAGGGATGGTGAATCCACCACCTCTCTGGGCAGTCCATTCCAATGCCTGATTACTCTCTCTGTAAAGAATTTTTTTCTGATATCCAACTTAAATTTCCCCTGGCAGAGCTTAAGCCCGTGCCCTCTTGTCCTATTGCTGAGTGCCTGGGAGAAGAGACTAACCCCCACCTGGCTATAACTTCCCTTCAGGTAGTTATAGACAGTGATGAGGTCACCTCTGAGCCTCCTCTTCTCCAGGCTAAACAACCCCAGCTCCCTCAGCCTCTCCCCATAGGACTTGTGCTCCAGTCCCTTCACCAGCCTTGTTGCTCTTCTCTGGACTCGCTCCAGCACCTCAATATCCTTTCTGAACTGAGGGGCCCAGAACTGAACAGAGTACTCAAGGTGTGGCCTCACCAATGCAGAGTACAGGGGAAGGATCACTGCCCTGGTCCTGCTGGTCACGCTATTTTTGATACAGCACAGGATCCCATTGGCCTTCTTGGCCACCTGGGCACACTGTTGACTCATGTTGAGCTTCCTGTCAATTAGTACTCCAAGGTCCCTTTCTGCCTGGCTGCTCTCCAGCCACTCTGTCCCCAGCCTGTAGCGCTGCAGGGGGTTGTTGTGGCCAAAGTGCAGGACCCGGCACTTGGCCTTATTGAACTTCATCCCATTGGAATCAGCCCATCTCTCAAGTCTATCCAGAAACCTCTGCAGAGCCCTCCTGCCTTCCAGCAGGTCGACACTCCCTCCCAACTTGGTGTCATCAGCAAATTTGCTGAGGATGGACTCAATCCCCTCATCTAAATCATCAATAAAGATGTTAAACAGGACTGGACCCAATACAGACCCCTGGGGAACACCACTAGTCACCGGCCGCCAGCTGGATGCAGCTCTGTTCACCAGCACTCTCTGGGCCCGACCCTCCAGCCAGCTCTTAATCCAGGAGAGGGTACACTTGTCCAGGCCATGGGCTACCAGCTTTTCCAGGAGTATATTATGGGAGACAGTATCAAAGGCCTTGCTGAAGTCCAGATAGACCACATCCACAGCCTTCCCCTCATCCACCAGGTGGGTCACCTGATCGTAGAAAGAGATCAGGTTGGTCAGACAGGACCTGCCCCTCCTAAACCCATGCTGGCTGGGTCTAATCCCTTGTCCTTCCTGAAGGTGCTGTGTGATTGCACTCAGGATGATCTGCTCCATAACCCTGCCAGGCACAGAGGTCCGGCTGACAGGCCTGTAGTTGCCAGGGTCCTGCTTGCAGCCCTTTTTGTGGATTGGGGTGACATTCGCCAACCTCCAATCATCTGGGACCTCCCCAGAGAGCCAGGACTGTTGGAAGATGATGGAGAGCGGTTTGGCAAGCTCTTCTGCCAGCTCCTTCATCACCCTGGGATGGATCCCGTCTGGTCCCATAGACTTGTTAGGATCCAGCTGGCTCAGTAAGTCGGTCACTATATCCTCCTGGAATACAGGAGGGGTATTCAGCTCCCTCTCCCTGTCCACCATCTCCCGAGGCCAGTTGTCTTGAGGGCCACCTGTCTTACTGGTGAAAACTGAGGCAAAGTAGGTATTAAGTACCTCAGCCTTCTCCTCGTCTTCCTTAACTATGTTTCCCTCCAAGTCCAACAGAGAATGGAGGCTTTCCTTGCCCCTCCTTTTGTTATTAATGTATTTATAAAAGGACTTTTTGTTATCCCTAACTGAAATAGCCAAATTAACTTCAAATTCCGCTTTTCTTTCCCTAATTTTTTTCCTGCATGACCTAGCTCTATCTGTAAATTCTTCATAAGTAGCCAGCCCTTTTTTCCATAGTCTGTAAACTTTCCTTTTATCCCTGATTTCTTGCAGAATCTCCCTATTTAACCAAGCTGGCCGTCTTCCCCTCCGGCTGGCCTTTCGGCACACTGGGACAGCCTGTTGCTGTGCATTCAAAATCTCCCTCTTAAAACATGTCCATCCCTCCTGGACCCCCTTGCCTTTAAGGGTTGTTTCCCAGGGTATGCTCTGAATTAGTTTTTTGAATAGGCCAACATCTGCTCTCCGGAAGTCCAAAGTAGAGGTTTTAATGGTGGCTCTCCTTACATCCCTGAGGACTGAAAATTCTATTATTTCATGGTCACTATGCCCCAGGCGGCCTCCAACCACTACATCATCCACCAGCCCCTCTCTGTTTGTAAACAGTAGGTCTAGCAGGGCCTTCCCCCTGGTAGGCTCATTTACCAGTTGATGAAGGAAATTGTCCTCTATACACTCCAGGAACCTCCTTGACTGCCTCTTCTCTGCAGTATGAAGCTCCCAGCAGATATCTGGCAGGTTAAAGTCACCTACAAGAACAAGGGCTGGAGATTTTGAGACATCTGCCAGCTGCTTGTAGAACAATTCATCCCCTTCATCATCCTGGTTGGGCGGTCTGTAACAGACACCCACAAGGGTGTCAGCCTTGTTGGCCTTGCCCCTGATTCTGACCCACAGGCACTCAACCATGTCACTGCTGACCTGAACTTCAACAGAGTCAAGAGACTCTTTAACATATAAAGCCACCCCTCCACCTCTCCTTCCCTGTCTGTCTTTTCTGAAGAGCTTGTAACCCCCCATAGCAGCACTCCAGTCATTCGATTCATCCCACCACGTTTCCGTGACAGCAACTATGTCATAGTTTTCCTGCTGCACTATGGCTTCCAGCTCCTCTTGTTTGTTTCCCATACTGCGTGCATTGGTGTACATGCACTTCAGCTGGGCCATTGATTTCATTCTCAACTCGGGCTCTATGCCCTTAGGCCTATCTCTGGAGAGCCCAGTTGCCGTCCCTTCCCCCTTCAAACCTAGTTTAAAGCCCTCTTAACTAACCCTGCCAACTTATGGGCTACAGTTCTTTTGCCCTTCCTAGTTAAATGAAGCCCATCTGCTTTGACAAGACTGGGCAACACAGAGTTTGCGCCATGATCAAAAAACCCAAAATTTTGACGATAGCACCATCCCCTAAGCCACCTATTGGTAAGCTGGGCTTTCCTAAACCTCTCCTCATTCATCCCAGCTAGCAGAGGAACTGAGGCAATTACTACCTGTGCTCCTGTCCCCTGAAGAGATCGGGTCAGTGCCTTGAAATCTTTTTTAATTACTCTGGTACTCCTTTTAATAATATCATCACTTCCAACCTGGACAACCAACAGTGGGTAATAGTCTGAGGGTTGGATAAGTTTAGGAAGCCTTTTGGTAATATCCCTCACCCTGGCCCCGGGAAGGCAGCAAACTTCCCTGTGGGAGGGGTCTGGCCGACATATAAGGCCCTCAGTTCCCCTCAGAAGGGAGTCACCGATATCCTGATATCCTGATATCCTAATATGTAATCCAAAGCTCCACTGACTCAGCTTCATGTCATTCCTCGGTCCTGTCACTGGTCACAGCAGTGAAGAGATTGGTACCTGCCCCGTTGCTTCCCCTCATGAGGATGTTGCAGTCTGCATTGAGGTCTCACTTCAGTCTCTCCCAGGCTGAACAAATGAAGTAACCTTAGCCACTCCTCCAATAAGGCCCAGAACCTTCACCATCCTCATTGCCCTCCCTTGGACACTCTCTAATAACTTAATGTCTTTTTTTTATATTTTAGGCCCAAAAACTGCATACATTCAAGATGAGGTCACACCAGTAGAGAGCAGAGCAGGAGAATCACTTCCTTTGACTAGCTGGGAATGCTGTACTTAAGGCATCCCAGAACGTGGCTGGCCCTCCCAGAGAGAGAGAGAGAGAGAAATAAATATTTAAATATAGAGAAAAAATTAAAACACACATAATTAAACAAACATTTAGTGAAATATCTTTTGTTTCCCTTTCTCCTCCCTTTCTCAGCTTTAACTTAAGGTAAACAACTCTTCACTTCCTTAGTTTCAGTTCGCCTTTCTTTCACTTTGTGTTACATTCAGCCAAATCGATTCCTTCAGCAATAAAACAGGAGTACAGGAGTTTTACAACAGTGTGTGACAGATTCTTTCTGCCACTCTTTGCCTCACATGCATTTTCCTTTGTTGCTCATGGGTTCTTTCTTATTTCTCTCTGCCTCACAACCATTTGTTCATAGGTTACAGTCCCTCAGAGGTGTTCCTCCCTAGGCTTGGGTCCCCCATGGTGGCAGTCCCTCAGTGACAGGACCTCCTTCCAAGAACCTTCAGCTATGGGCCCAACAATATCTCTCTTCACTTGTCTCCACATCTCTCCCTTCCCATGGGTGAGTCCCCAGTATGCAATTCATTTCCTTCATGTTTTCATGATTATGTTGCTCTCTTTCTCTTCATTTCTCTCTTTGTGTTTTCCCTGAATCAACCTTGCTGCTCTTATCACTGTCTGCTCAGAGGTGTTGTGCACTCTTCCAGATGCTGCAGTTTTGGAATGTGCTGTTTGCATCAGTGTCAGCTCTAGCTGGAGCCAGTTGTGTCCAGTACAGGACAGGTTATGGGCAGTTCCCATCCAGGGCACCCTGGAAGGCCCCTGCCCCCAAAGCCTGCCAATTTGTGCCTGATCCATCTTCTTAGAATATTTTCCTGCTGGAAATATTTTTTTCTTTGTATTATGAGAGTAGGCAATACTGAAAGACTAATTTAAAGATGGTCTTCTATGACCATTCTACTATAAAGTATCCTGAAATCAATGTTATTGAAACTTACCATGGTGGGTTGAC
The DNA here is from genome assembly GCA_021164005.1 of Willisornis vidua nigrigula. Classification (NCBI taxonomy): domain Eukaryota; kingdom Metazoa; phylum Chordata; class Aves; order Passeriformes; family Thamnophilidae; genus Willisornis; species Willisornis vidua. The sequence continues at coordinate 392,901 of JAJPCS010016816.1, read as the reverse complement.
TTTAGCTAGCTACAAGGTGTCACCACACTGCTGTATCATTCCCCCTACTCAATAAGACAGGGGGAGAGAATATGACAAAAAGCTTGGGTCATGATAAGGGCAAGAAGATCACTTATAATTACCATCCTGGGAAAAAGAAGACTTAATTTATTATTTTAATTTATTGCCAATTAAACACAGTAGGATAACGACAAATAAGAACAAAGCTAAAAACAGCTTTCTCCTACCTCTAATTTCTCCCAGGCTCTTCTACCTACTCTACCTAGGCAGTGTAGTGGGACAGAGAATGACTATTGTATTATTGGAGTCAGTCCATCACAGTTACTCTGTTGCTTCATATTTCTCACACTGTTAGACTGTTGCAACATAGGGTCCCTTCCACAGGAGACATTCCTTCATGAACTTCATGAGTCCTCCCAATGCCCTGTGCTTCTTCACAAATTGCTCCAGCATAGGTCATTTCCACAATGTGTAGTCCTTTAGGAATACACTGCTCCTGTGATCCTAACAGAACTGCAGTTACTGACAGGAGTCTGATCCATCATGGGCACTTCTTAGGCTGCAACTTGCTTTGAGACACATCCATCTGCTCTGGCATGGGGTTCTCGATGGTTTACAGGTGGAAATCTGCTCCACTGTAGATCTCCATGGGCTGCAGGTGCACAGCTTGCGTCACCATGGTCATCACCAAGAGCCACACAGGAATGTTTGCTTTAGCACCTGGAGCCTCTGCTCACCCTCCTTCTTCACTGACCTTGATATCTTCAGAATTTTTTCTCTCACATTTTCTACCTCCTTTATTCTAGTTGCTGTTCTGCAACATCTTCATCCTGTCTTAAATATATTATGACAGAACAGTAGCAACATTACTGATAGGCTCAGCTTTGGCCAGCAACAGGTCAGTTTTGGAGCTATCTAGAACTGGCTCTCCTTGACAAGGAAGTAACTTCTGGTGTCCTTTCACAGAATCCATTTCCACAGACCCTCCACTACAAAGACCTTGCCATGCAAACCCAACACACTGGTCATACCAACCAAATAACCAAAGGGAACAAATTACTAGCTACATAATAGAAAATATGATTTGACTTTATATAATTATAGAAGGTATGAGCTATTGTTTTTCTAACACACATTCCTGAAATTAGTGAGGTCTGAGACTGCTAGCCAAGGGCACTCAGCACTGGTGATTTACAAAGGTGCTTGTCCTAGGTGCTTCTATTCAACATAGTTATTTCTATAGCTATTAAAGAGGGGTTTGGATAAAAGTTTGAAAACAGTCAACAGTTTGCAGTGAGTATGTTCCTGAAAGAATACCTCCTTAGAATGGTCCAGACATTTTAATTATCTACAGGATGGAAAGACTAATTTCTCTGTATCAGAAACCAACTTATATTAAAAAGACATTTATTTTAGAGGCACAAGTTTTCTATAGCTGAAAGTTATTGTGTTGTTTTAGATGCTTTATATAAACTTAGGCAGACAGGCTTCCCTGTAGAGAGATAAAGTCATATCTGGAAAAAAATTAACTTTGATGTCATCTCTGATTACTAGCATAGGAATATTCCTACATGATAGCATAGCATATTTATACATGGGTAGTGGCAGCAGAACACCAGATTGTAGCAAACTCTAGAAGAAAACAAAGCACCCAGCCAAGTAGCCAGTGTTAGACTGAAAAAAGGAAGTCTAGGAGACACAGAATTTTAGTATATGTATGCAACAAACTGTAAACAGAAGAGATAATATTGAACTCACAGAAAGTCTGTCTTACCTATACCCAATATATAGCAATTATATTATCCCAGGAGGTAACTATTTCTTTGCTTTGGGAAGCTAGTCAGTTTGAACCAGGCAAAGACAGTGCATGTGTGAACACTTGTGCGTGCATAAAAGGTACCTTTATGCTGAAATTACTAGCCAACTCAAATTATAGGGAAATATAGTTATATTAGACTGATATTTTGTTTAGGCTAATTAGCTTTTAAAGGACATTATTTTGGAAAAAAAATGCTAGGCAAAATGTGTCTCTTGGTTTCAGTAGTTGAGTTGTTATTCTATATGGTCAGGACACAACTATATAACATACAGACATGTCCAAAGAGGAAAAGTTCAATGCTAAATATCTACATAGTGTTGTAAGAAACAAACAAACAAAAGAATAAAATGAGAATTTTTATTAGTCAAAGGTTTGGCTACATGTCCCTCTAGAATTACTTTTCCCTCTAGAACTACTAATATCCCTATTATCAAAAAATATTATACCACCTTCCAGGCGGTCCCATGGTGTGATGGAGAGCACTCCAGAGTCCGAATCCCAAGGTTGTGAGTTCAAGTCTCAGTAGGGACCGTTCCCTGGAAGACAAATGCCTTCCTGCCATCCCATCCTGTCAGATCTCAGATGCTAATCAGGGTCAGCCCCGGTTAGTACCGGGTGCTGTGACAGTCCCGAGGACTTCACTGTCACTGTCCAAGCTCGCTCGGCTGTGGCCAGATGGACCTTGGGACTTAAATGGTGGGGCCAGTTCTGCGCACTCTGTGCCTCACCTAAAAAATCCACTGCACAGGCAGGAAGGGCACACCCACGTGGGGAGAGCCCTGCCCAAATCTGCATTTGCGAAGTCTGGCCATACATACATACATAACACCTTCCTATGAATTCATTTTTTGTGGGAAGGGAAATTAATGGCTGTAGAAAGCAGTAAATATGTGCAATGGTAAAAGAGAAAGAACAATATAGTTCATATTTAGAAGTCCTGTGGTGTAAGACTGCATTTGGTCTACAGTGGAATATTAATGTCCTTTATCTTCTTCTAGAACTTTAACTGATAATCTAAGATGTTTTGCACAGATTTTTTTTTTTCAAATGCTCCATTAAAATTAATAACAAAAGTCCATAATGCCAGTCTTCTATGTTTAAAAGGATTGAAGTTTATAAAATAATCACAGAAAAGCAAGGGTGTTTTTTTTTTTTCAAAGGAGAGGGTGTTATTTGGTTGTTATTTTCCTAAAAGCTATGACTAATGAAATAAAACTCACTCCTTTTTGCATATTATACTCAGCTTTAAAATGACAGGAATAGGAAAAGAAGCTACACCAAAAAGAAACACAAGCAAGAATTGAGAAGTTGTTTCTGACTGAAAACTTTCTGAAAAAAAAAATAGTTGTACAAGCTCCCTTCCCCTTTTACCCCTTCCCTCTCAGTTCTGAATATATATGGACACTTAATATTTCAAGACTTACTCTAAGTGATGGGTCACTGCTTTCACTAGGCATTCTGCCAGCTTGACGATACATGCTTTCAGTCAGTCTCCCTAATCAACTCTCCAGCCCCCTCAGTGGTTCATCACTAACTTAGCCATCTGTTACCACTGGCTGAGAAATCCCAAAGTGGCTAATTTTTCAGTCTAATCACTATTTGAAAAGAAAACAAAACCAAGCAAAGAAAAGAAACCCTACCAATCTTTTTTCTTTCTCCACTGCAAATGTATTTTAGTTGTTTCTTGGCTTTTGCCAGTACTGGAGAAACTTTGCTCTGTATTTTTCCATAAGTCAAATAACCCAATCACACTTAGCTGAACACTGCATTGCTGTTTTGTTTGTTTGGGTTTTTTTCCAAATAAAGTGTTGAATTACACATACTGGGCCATTTATTAAAATTGTTCGAAGGCTGTAATAAATCTAAATTTCACCTGAAATTGTCAAATAATTGCTAAATATGTCTCATCACTGAGAAGGAACATATGGGCTCTGTGAGAAAGAGCAGGGTATTGTGCAGAACCTTAAGCTGAAACCTTTGAAAATTCACAAAGGAAAAAAGGATAAATCGACAAGGACAAAAAAGTGTTGTCACTCAACCTTAAAACAAAGTATAATGATCTGAACTCAATTTTTATAAAGTTTTGAATGTAAACTTTATGCTTAATATATGCAACTTTGAAGCCACATAATGTATTTTGTAAATCATTAGAAAATCTGAGATAATGCATGCATTTTCTATGCTTGTTTCATGTTTGAAATTATTGCTGCATATATATGTTAGAAAAATCAATCTGTATTAGGAAAATGCATTCAAAGATAACAGCAAGAATCCAAGTTTAGATAGCTCTAATACTCTTCTGAAATAATATGCAATAGTCAGGTTTTATCCACTACCAAGGATGTCATAATTTTGCAGATACCTGTTTTTATGAGGTAAGTAAAAGTGAAGTCTTAATTAAAACAAAACAAAACAAAACTTCTTCTTCTTGAAGGAGATTTTATTCTCCAACTCCCAAATTTAATGTAGAATTTTTTTTTCTTTTAAACTGCATGCATAAAATCCTGATGTCATTGAAATCAGTAGTTGAATTTCTCTTTTCTGGTTTTGCCTTTGTAATTCAGTGTCAAAATCTTTTTATTTAAAGTTAGTTAACTTTTATTTTATTTGTGTTTCATCAGAATTCCACTAGTCCAACTGAAAAGAGCAATATTGCAGAACTACCAAGATTATATGGAAGATGAAATACTTCAGGCTGGAAAGATCCTTGAGATCACCGAGTCCTATCATTAGACTAATACTTCCAAATGCACCACTAAACCATGACCCCAAGTATCTCATCTATATGCCTTTAAATAGCTCCAGGGATGGTGACTCAACCATTCCCTGGGCAGCCTGTGTCAGTGCTTGACAACCCTTACAGTGAAGAATTTTTTCCTAATATCCAATCTGAACCGCCTATGGCACAATTGAGGTAATTTCTTCCTATCAGTAGTCTTTAAACTGTAAAAGGCTTCCAGATACTTTACAAGGGTAAAGTATCTGTGACATTTACAAAAGTGTACCTTGAAGATAATTAAGGAAATTCTGTATTTTGTTATACTTCGCTATACTTCAAACTTAATAAAGTCTGAGTACCATTTGGTGATTTCTTAAAATAGAAATGCCTGCCATTCTCTTTCTGCCTTCACAAAAGTGAACGTCACATATTCCATCCTCTCTAATTATCTTGCACCAGTAACAGGGTTTCACTAGGCTGGGAAATCCAGAAACCAGCATTTACTGAAAGGGGACTGAATCATAGAATGATTGAAGTTGGAAAAGACCTATGGAGGTCACCTGGTCAAACCCAAATTGCAGTCTTGATCAAGCAGGGCCATCTAAAGGCAGTTGTCCAGAAACATGTTCAGGTGTTTCTTTGAATATAACTCCGAGGTCATACACTCCACCACATCCTGAGACAACCTGTGCCAGTGCTTACCTACCCTCCCAGGAAAAAAGATGTTTCCTGATGTTCGGGTTGAACTTCATTACCACTTTTCCTGTTACTGGGAACTACTGGAAAGAACCTGATTTTGCCTTCTTTGCATGCTCCTTTCAGATATTTATATAAAGTTATAAGGCCCCCGAGCTCCTCTCCTCTCCTCTCCTCTCCTCTCCTCTCCTCTCCTCTCCTCTCCTCTCCTCTCCTCTCCTCTCCTCTCCTCTCCTCTCCTGCCCTCCCCTTCCCCTCTTCTTTCCTCTCCTCTCTTCTCCTCTGGTCTATTCATAAATTCATTCCTGTGTAATCATAATGAAAGATATTTGAAGTAGGTTTCTTTTACTTTTTTTCCCTGTTTATTTAACTGCCTATATCCTTTACTGCATATGCAAATAATGATAATACATTTTGCATGAATCAAATATATGCTAAATAATATACTGAAGTTTTTCGGTCTCTAAATGTTTATATTTCACATTACAGTCTATTTAAAACATTGCACTTGAAAGCAGTAAATTTGACCTGTTTTAGGATCAAAGTGTCTGATCTGTCATATTACTGGCACTCTTAGAAACCTGCAACTTGAAGTATTCATATTGCATCTTATACTGACTTTTATGGTATTATCAAAGATACAGGATGTGTATCTTTGTGTATGTGCTGCCATAATATCTTTAAAAAGATGGAGTAACTTCTATGGCCATCTCACAGAAAGTCAAATGGCATAAGAAAGATGATACCTTTGTGTGAAACTTTCTCTCACTGAAACTGAAAATCCTCAACTCTTTTTCAAGGTATTATAAGGAGAATATATGTGATGTAACATACTAGTTATTTCCAGCATGAATTTTATGGATTGATAAGATTCTTTTCTTCAAAGTATTATTTTACTTAGGAATATTTCATTTAAGTGCTTCAGAACACTAAAACTAGAAGAAATTTCTACAAGCAATATCATCCAATCAGAAGAGTATTATCTCCGTATCAGTATGGGGAAGGCAGTATAGTCCTTTTACAATCTGAAAAGTGACTGAATGCTTCTGTACTCTTCCTTGGTAATGGAAATTGACATCAGCTCAGTGATGTTAGAGTGATCCATATGAATTGGGAAAAATTATTTGCTTTACAAATGGAGGGAGAAAAAGTTCCCCCCCCCCAAAGTTTGAACATCTAAGTAATTTAGCTGAATAACTCAGAATCGTAAATTTTTATCTTTATGTGAAAGCTGAAGATAACAACAGTATGGTATTGGGCTCTAGATTCTATCTTGCACAAATGCCATCACTGCATAATGATTTTTTATATATTTTTCATCTTAAAATTTAGTACTTGGACAGTTTTCTACTGCTTAATAATTTTTTTCAGCTTCTCTGTTTGCATTGGGACCACTTTGCATCATTTTAAATTAAAATGTTTCTTACTGATGCATGTTCCCTATGTGAAAGCATTGAAAAATAATACATATAACTAATGGGAATGCATAAACTACTTTTATTACTAAATATAACCTCAAGGGTGTTGTCTCTTTAATACGTGCCAAAGCAGTCAATGTTTATCTTCTGTTGCACTGGAACTTGTTCATACCTAGTCTGTCATTCTTTCCCCTGCAGAATTATAACTGAGGTAAATAATTTTTACTTTCCTTTTTGTTTCATTGCAAATATCACACTTTCATCATGAATATTTAAATTTATCTTACTAGTATGGTAATTGAAAAGTAATTAAACATTGCACATAATTGACTGACAAGTTATCTCTGATAAACACTTTGAAGATGTGTTTTTCTACTTACATAAAAACAGTCTTGACTGCAAAAGAGAGGGAAAGCTCTTGCAATGATCTTAATGGAGTCAGAGCTCCTTTGACTTGTTGAAGTTCCCTCACTCAAGGCTTAAGAACTATAAAACTTAATGATACTGCAAATATCCAGTCAAACATGTAAATTATAAGCACATATACATGCACCTAATAAGACCTAGAAATTTTGCAGATAATTTCAGTTCCTGTTTCTGGATGCTTTGCTTTCTGAAGGAATAAATAATTTCTTCTGAGGTTTCGGTCCCAAAACAAGACTGAGTGTTTCGAATGTCAGAAAAGATCCTGCAAGAGTCATATATAATATAGGAAGCCAATGAAGATAAAAAGATTTATAAAGACTTAATTTTAAACATTCACTTTTTAATGTAAGAGAGATCTTGTAAGCCCTCGCATGCACAACCCACGTTTCAGGAGCTGACAAGCTGGCAAGGTCAGTGTGAACTTGAGGCAGCCTGAGAGCTAGGTAAACAACCTCAGACCCCAGGTAAACATTGCCACGCTAGCACCTGGGAAGAGCTGCTTGGTGCGGGATCGCTGGCTCCCAGCCAATGAGGGCAGACCACCACTGCGTGATCAGAGACCTTCAGTCTATCCAAAGTTGTTGTTGTGCTCATGTTCAGCCCCAAACCCTATATAACCTGTTCAACCCCGAATAAAGTTGAATATATTCCTGTTTTTAACCCCAGCATATGGCTCTGATCTCCATGAGAATACGCAGGTACGACTAGAAGCCCGAACCTGGGGTACCGTGCGAGGTGGGCTGGCAAGGGCACAAAGACTTCTCTCGCAACGCACCTTCCTCAACATTTTAAGACAGAGACTTCCCTTTCCCATGTGTGTTTTATATAGGAAGGGACAAGGTTTTCATGTCAGAGGCATGCTTCTGTTTTCAGATCACATAATGAAGGTTATGAAAGTGTATCACTTCCACCAGAAAAAAATAAATATATAAACTCTTCCTATATTATTTACTACTATAGATTCACTCTGTTTCCCTCCATATGAGTCAAGGAAGAATGGAGAAGCCATTGCGCTGTGTTTTCTGGGAATGACTGAATTTCCAGTGCCACTGCAGCCCAGTAGAACATGGAACCCAAAGTCAAACAAAATAAGGTCCTCTGTTGAATTTGCACATATGCAGGATTTAAATGCCCTTTTCTGGCACTTGTTGTCACTCCAGAGATCACAGTCATATATATACTTCTGGTTGTAGGCAACTTACCCCATACAGCACCACAACACTGCAATTTTCTCTGGATCTTTAGCAGAGGCTCAATCCTACAGCAGAAGAGAGAAAATATGAATCTTCAGTTAGCATGTAGTTATTTCTCATCTCATAATAGTATGTTAAATTTAGATGGGACAACTGTGAATGCCAAAGCTGATTTATTTGGTTTTCTTTTCTTTATTTCAACAAAATAATTGATTTTCTACTTATCTGTAAGGAGGGAGGGGAAAGCAAAAAATGTATTTGCAGATATGTTTGGAAGCTTTATAGTGAATGGATATAATCTCTTTCCTCCAAAAGTTTCCACTACATCTCAGCAAGTTTATAGAGTTGTGATATAAAGTAGCCAGTTTTTTTCTCAATAAATATGTAACAGTCAGTTCAAGACAATGGCAGGGCATCTATCTAAAATAAACTGTGTAAATGCATAGCATGTATAGTATAGTGGATAGAGGATTCACCTATTTAAGAACTTCATATTGCCCAAGTAGTGTTCTTTGTAAATTATCACCACATTTCTCTAAAGCAAGTAATAACAGGTAATACGTAATAATGTCAAACTTCTCCTAATTTTTCATTTGTAAAAATTGTCCAGTTATGTGGGGGGGTTGTATAGTTTTAAATACTTGTGAGCCTGAAATACTAAAAGAACACCTTATTTTTTATTTCCATGCCATGCTTAGAATTGACAAAATTCTTCTTGTTCATTACAGTTGTGAGTTTTGTTTGCACACTTGCGTGTTGAATGGCCTTGTAAATTTGGACCTTATACAAACTTCTTCATGATTATTTTAATTTTAATCTACATTGTTCCGGGCAAAAAGTCACAGTAAACTGAGAGCATTTCAAGGAGATTAAGTTTTGATTCTTTTCAGAACTGGCAGTTTTCTGATGTCTTGGCGTGCAGCACAATTTCATAGGTTCATTTTTCACTCTCATGCCCCATTTGTGCTGGGTAGGTGGGTTGACAAAAATTTCAGACAGCTTGAACTCCCATTATCACTGACATTCACGGTCTTAATATAAACAGAAGCTTTTAATGCAAATCCAGTATAAATCATTACTACCTTACATCTTGTCAAAAATATATGTTATACTATGGCCTCTTTCTAAAGTTAAGATTTAGACACTGATTTCTTTCTCAGAAATGCAGAAGATGTAACTCTTGGTGGTTAAGCATACAAAACTGCTCCTTCTCTTTCTTTCCCTCCTGTTTCCATGGTAACCCATCAAAACCAATAGAGGCCCAGCGAATGTCATGTTCAGATACAGAACAGCATTACAACAGGTTCCATTTGTAGTTCTAAATGAAAGGCAAATTGCAGTATGTTAAAATCATTCTTATAAGTACATGTTTAAAATCTAAAAGTTTAGGTAGAAAATTTTATAGATTATATGTACAGGCACAGTCTTTATAGAATCCCTACAGATGTAATGTAGAATCTTTGGGACTTTACATAGAAATTTTTACAGTATGGAAAGAAATTAAGAGCTGATAAATTGCTGTATATTAAATTATGTGTCAAAGTCATCTCTGTTTTCCTACTGATTTTATTTATTCTGCAAAATGTCAGAGTTTGTCTAGGAGTATTACAATAGAGATTCTGGATAACTGTTGGACAGAGGATAATTTGACAGGCAAACAAAACAGTTAAAAAAGCCCAAACCAAATAGACTGGCAAACAAAATGCCACCACAAAACCAAATAAACCAGTCAGTTTTCAGACGCAAAATAACAAAATAATTGCATTCTGTGAATCTTCCTAATCTGTGAGTTTTATTTAAATCAACACAGCTCCAAAAAAATTCATTCATCTGGATGTCATTTAAGTGCCATGCAAAGGTCTAGCTGTGAGTTTGATCAATAGGTAAAAATAAATTTTGGTAAATCAAAAAGACAAACCATGCCTGTCTTGGGAAGTATGTATCCATACAACAGATATGAAAGGTAACACTGCCACCAAAGACTGAATTCCCTCTTCCAATTCTTTCCTATACTTACATAGCCTTCCGCAAAGCTCTTAACAGCTTGATGCTGAATTCAGTAGGTGCAACAATTTGCCTGAGAGGGTTCTTTTTCTAAGTTCTTTACAGGCAGATTAGGTCAAATGCTTGTGCTGTCACAATAAGAAAGGGGGAAATGAAATTTAAAAACAAACCACCATAAATGGAAAAAAACTTTAACTGGTAGGACTTGCTTCAAAGGACTTCAAATAATAGCACAGGATTTATTTATTTTAATGATGAGCGTCAATAAAGACAGAGCATCGTTGTAATAAGCAAAGTTTTTCTTAAGGTGGCAGAGATATATTTTATCATATTATCCCTGTATCTTACATCATCTAACATTAAGTGTTTAATATTTTCACTGCAATTTTTAGGAGTCAGTATTCTATAAAGATTTATGAGGACCATTTTTCATAAAAGTAGACTCAAGTAAAAACAGTTTATCTACTTAAAGTTTTGTGAAGGCCAAGTTTATTCACTGCTCTACTCCTAGTTTGGAATATCAAGCAGGGAAGAATATATTTTTCCTGTTTATTATATTACCTGTCCTAAGTACGAAGGTTTTTGGTGACTAAAAAACTGTTCTATTGACATAAGTATTTAAATGATTGATTTCCTGCAATTCCATCTGTAAGCTCTCCCCAATGTGCTGAAATAAAACTTCTTTTATTTTTGTTTCTTTAGAAGCCTTTTCATAGCATCACAGAAGCATAGTCTAGTTTGGCTTGGAAGGGACCTTAATGACCATCCAGTTCAAATGCACCCGCCATGAGCAGGAAAACCTTCCACTAGACTTGGTTTTCCAGAACACCATCCAGCCTGGCCTTGAACACTTCCAGGGACGTGGCATCCACAGCTTCCCTGGACACCCTATAGCAGTGTCTCAACAGCCTCACAATAATGTCTTTCCAATATCTAATGCAAACCTACCCTCTTCCATCTTAAAGTCTTTACCCCTTGTCCTATATTTTTCAGATTTTTCATATCTTCTGTCTTTTATATCTCTTTCATATTTTTTCTTTCTTTTAATCTCTTTAGTTGTGACAGCTATGTACCATAACATGAAGAAGGTCAATATGAGTTTGAACCAGGTTATAGATTTAAGACATGTAAAGAGCAGCAAACAAGAGGACCATTTGTGGGAAATAACAAGAATCTATTTAACTCAGACTTCTCTTGAGGGCCATTAATTCCTTTTGATTATCAATCCTTAAGAATTAGCCTGCTGTACTCAAATCTTTGTAAAATGAAAATAAAAATATCTGTTCTGCCTATTCATTTTCAACAATTATGTACACAGGAGACAGCGTGTCTGTACAAATTTAATAATCTGACTCATCTCAGGTCTTCTCTGCTTAGCAAGCTGGACAATGAAGCATGAATACAGTCTTGCAAATAATGTTATAGTAGTGGAAAAAAAGAAATACTAAATTTAATGCAGATTTGGCAAAGCCCAGGTTTTCTTAACATGTGAATTTTGGAAATCATGGATGAAATAGAATATTTTTTTCTTTCAGGCAAGGAAATCAAATCTAGAACTTAGTTCTGACTTTCACAGCTCAGAAATTTTAACTCTCCTGAAATACTTTTTTGGATTCCAATGGTGAACCTTTCCTTCTGACATCAGTTTTCATTTCATTAGAAAACATACTTCATGCTTGCCAAAAAAAAAAAAAAAAAGAGAGAAAAGAATTCTAGAGTGAAGTTCTTTGTCTAATTCATACCAGTTTTAATTTCTCACTGGAAGAAAGCTCCTCCACTAAATGCTATCTGAACATATCCTACACATCTAATATGCTGTTCTAGGACACTGCCTGGCTATTATACTGCGTAATACCTGTATCCATCAATATAATTATTGTTTTGTGCATTTATGGAGCTACTCACCAGTCCTACTTCTGACAGCCAATAACTGGACATTTTTAAGACAATGTAGTTTGTTATTTACTCAGAGACAGCTGGAGGCGTTTGTTGTTTTGGTTTTGTTTTTGCTTTTTGTCTTCCCTTATAATGAATCCATTCTTTAATATGTTTAACTTTCTGATTTCAGTTGGAAAACTGCTAGTGAAAAAGTGGCTACTACATAACAAACCCATAAGTGATAGGTTCGGCAAATAAATAAATGAATACAGCAGAGACACAGCTTTCAGCATCACCCTCTAATGAGAGTGTGAAAATAGGAGTGAAAAATGGAAGTATCTCAAATATACTTTGCAGAAGCTTGTCATTGTCATCTTAGGAATCTACAAAGAAAATGTTAGTAAGTCAGGGAAGAAACCATTATATAGTGAAATGAAGGGAGTTTATTTCAAGGAGGATAATGAAAAGAAGATGCAAGAATTTGCAGGACAATGAACCGAATAAGTAATGGAAAAAAGTGTATACCATACAGAAAACTGTGAGCAATGAATATTATTATGCTGGATACTTGAGAAGGGAATATATACATCATTTTGAAGACTTGAGGAACCAACCTCCCCCATAAAAATATCCTCTCCGTTAAGCTAGCTAAGACTTTAGGGTGGAAATATCATTCACTTTCTTCCATGCAAAACATACCTCACCTGACACAGAAGAATCACAGATGATGGGATATCACCCTCAAGTTTGGAGAGTTCACAAGGAATGAGTGAAGGTCCTGATTCCTGTACATCTCTCTAGACTATTCCTATTTTTTATGACTCTTCTGGTCTACATACAGATATAGAAAGCCTTTAGAAAATCCATGATTCTCTCAAAAGAAAAAATAACTTACACAGTTGTATTTCATAACAATTTTCTATTTGACTTATATACTAGGTATGTAGCAATTTTTCAGCCCTGCTTTATCCATATAAACTATATAAATGTAACTTTCTTAGCCACTTAGATTTGCAACTGACCCTGAGATTAACTTGGTTTATTAGAGCATGGTGCTAGGAACAGCAAGGTTGTGGGTTTGATCCCCATATAGGCCATTAACTTAAGAGTTGGACCTGATGATCCTTCTGAGTCTCTTCCAACTCAGTCTATTATTTAAAGATAACAAATTTAAAAAAAACATTAATGAGTATTTAGTTATTGAAGTTGATATGAAGGATTTTATAGAATCTTTGGATTTCTGGTGGGTTTTTTTGTTTGTTTCGGACAGGTGTGTGTGGCTGGGAATGTTGTTTTTCTCCCTGTGTGCTAGCTTTTAAGATCTACTTTATAGTTTGGTTTTGCACAGTTAAGGTCTTAAACAGCAATGTGCTACCCCATCACTCTTTCTTTGCAACTAAATGGAGTTGTGTTTTCTAAAATGAAAAAAATTGCTATTAAGTTCATAATTGTGTGTGTATGTAAAAATATAGCATTTCTGTTCTTTACATCTGTTATGACTGATATTTAGAAGAAAGAAAGTTCTTTGTTTGTCAAGGGTTCCTCAACTTATGCCTCACTAGAAATCATAATCCTTTTATTTTCTGTTTATTTGACCTGATTATCATTTCTATGGCAACCAATGGCAATATCAAAATGGAGCATTTTGTCTTCAATCAGGGAATAAGCAGTAGGACATGATTAATTCTAAAAGCACAAGGCTATTCTCAAAAATCTGCAAAAATAGTATTGCCACATTCAATAGTTATTTTCCCCCCTCATAATTTCTCAATCAAATTATTTCAGTTTACAATTCAAATGCCTTACTGACTGCCAGTCCTTAAATTAGGCCTGGGATTTGGGAGCTTATTTGTCTTCTATCGGACTCATGGATCACCAAAAATAAAGATTTTTGCAGGTCAAGTATTGCCTTTGGATTCACTTGTTCAACTCCATTACTTTCAGTCAGGTTGTATAAATGTAACTGAAGGGAAAACAACAAAAATAGAGAAACTGAAGAATTGTTTCGTAACTGGAACTCTTAGTTAACAAACATATTGATTTAAGTTCAGGCCATGAAATTATGGAATGCACTCTCAAAAATCCACATTGTTTCTGTCTCCTTAAAATTAATTTGTGCTTATCAGATCTCCCTGTTGACAAATTTGACTATACACAAATAACAGGTCCAAAACCCAGACAGGCTTTGCAAAGTCAGTTTTGAGACTGAAGGGGAAGCTCTGTTTATGAGGTATATTTTGGCTTTAAAAAAGAAAAATAATATTATCTTTTCCTCCCTGTTTGTTTTTTTTTCTCTCTCTCTTTTTGGAAAAAAGGTTCTCATTGTAATCTCTGTACTGTCTGTCCAGCTGCATCCTGTTTGAATGGTTTTGCTAGAAACAGCAGTGATTTCTTATTCGCTTGTACTTCTCCATGAAATACACGTCAGAAGCCTGAGGGCAATAGAGGCATTTCTTCCCATGCCCACCCTTTATCAGGTGTCCCTCCAACCCACCCACAGTCCACGATGCCATTTCAGCCCCCAGGTGCCACTTGTCCCTGTCTCAGAGATGCTGGTCTCCAGCTCCTCACAGCCCTGCCCTGTCCAGGTGTGGGTCCCACACACAACCCCAGAGAGGATCTCAGTGCCCAGGGCTGGTGATGCCCCTGGTGCCCTCCTGGCTGCCCTGCTCCTGGTGGACAGTGGGACAGGTTCTGGCTGACCCCCTGCCCAGGTCCCCAATCCCCAGAGAGCCCCCAGTCCACTCAATGCCTTAACATGAGACAGTGTTGTTGACATTTACGCACTGGGATTCTTTTCTTAGTTTTCAGTTAAAGATGTCCATTGTGACTCATATAATTGTAATTCAATTGTAGTGTTGATTTTATTTGGCTTGCCTAAAGCAGCCATTGAAATTTTGTGTTCTTCTAATAAAGACAACGTTAATTAAGACAGCAGGATAGGAATAAACTGTAGTATAACTGAAAAGCAAGCCTGCACAGGTAAAATCAGTGTTCATTTAAGTGTGAACGGTATTGACATGGTACTTGGTTGTTCAGAATGTTTATATATCCTTTTTTACTTACAGGTAGGGCTAGTAATCAATAGTGCATATTTTACTCTGTTTGGACAAAACGATGAACAACCCGTTTTATGATTTAGTCCTGCTCAGATGATCTATCAAATTATTTCATATTCTTGAATCTTGATAAAAGTTTTCCTGCAATTTGTACTTGGATTAAATCAAGAGAAAAGAGCCACTTTTCTATGTAGGTTTCAAAGCACAACTTTAGGATATTGTTCATCTCTTTTAAAGATAAGGAGTTCTGAACATTTTTTTTTTTAAGAGAGAAAGACATTTTACAAAGACATGGAGTGACAGGACAAGGTGGAATGGCTTTAAACTGAAAGACAGTAGGCTTAGGTTAGATATTAGAAAGAAATTGTTTACTATGGGGATGGTGAGGCACCAGAGCAGTCTGTCTAGAAAAGTTGTGGATGTCTCACCTCTGGCAGCAGGCCAGGTTGGAAGGAGCACTGAGTAACTTGTTGTACTGGATGGTTCCCTGCCTATGGTAGAGGGGCTAAATCTAGATTATATTTAAAGTCCCTTCCAACCCAAGCTATTTTATGATTCTAAGATGATTCTATTTTTCTAATTCAAATTTAGGTGAGATTAATTCATTTGGAGCTCTCTTGGAAAGTCTATACATTTTGTTGAACCCTGCATATTGCTCAAATATCTCATGATACGACTCATTCTATGCAATATTTTTTATCTGCTCTGAACTTCAGAAAAAAATAGGTGAAATCTAAAAAATTTTATCATTATGTTTACTTCAAATATTTGAAATATATTATTTATATCATGGATAATCTAAACCCTTTAGAACTAAACAGAGAGAGAGTAGCATAGGATAGGGATAGAAAAATTGCATGATACACCTGGTATGAGAATTGCTTACAGTCTACTTGCAACTGTCCTTTTTAGTAACAGACTTTGGCTTATTGTTTAACCACCTAACACTGAAGTACTCTATGGTTTAGAGAAATGATGCTTTGTCATCAGCTGGACAATTTGGTACATTTCATCCAGTGGGATATCGGTATATGATTAATGTTCTTCAGAGCCTTCCCAAGCTTAAGACAAAGAGTGAGAGAAAGAAACGATGCTAATAACAAAGTCCTTTTTTTATGTCAGACTACTCTTTCATCATCAGAGCTGAATTTTAAAAAAATTATTTTATTATACTGTTCTTTCAACAGGTTATCCATTCGTCCTCCTAAACTGAATTCCAGAGAACTGGCAGTCTTAAAATGATAGAGACCCATCATTTGTGTTAAATGATTTTTATAATAACCAGTATAGAGACAGAAAACTCCTATATGTTTTAGTGTGTGATGAAGGATGTCATAAGGTCCTGGATAAGCTCAATGAATAGTGAATTGTCAAGCTTCATTTTTTTCATATTTCTTCTCATGTCAGACAGTCTGAGAAGCCTATGACTCTCACCATACATCACTGCCTCTTTTCCTATCTACTTGCTGTAATGCAAGACATTACAGCATACTTGTCTGGTCATGCATCCTGATACATAAACCTAAATTAATAAGTAGGACTGGCATTCAAGTGAAATTTTCTTGTACAATCCTGTAGCATGTTTCAGTGTGAGTATGCTCCTCAATATGTTTTTTTCCAATGCTAAATAACAGTCTCTTAGGCAATGGTCAAATACAGTCAGAGAAACCGTGAGTCAAGAACTTATACTCATGGGCAGTACAGGTGAATCTATTTATTATAAGGGGAAGAAAGTTTGAGACACTGCTGCAGAGTGCTGTAACTCAGGTTCAGGTTGTACAAATACAACCATGGGCAAAAAGGCAATGCACTGTGATCATTGATATGTACTACAAAATTCAGAAAGATGTTTTATTAGTCTAACCAAAATACTATGTTTTCATTTATAAAAACACTGGAAGGGTTCACTAAGGATCTTTTATTTTTGATCATGGTTCATTTTAATCAAAAAAACCCCCTTTTCATTTCTGAACTTGTGACCCTGATTTTGGGAATGTACAGAGGTCTGATCTCTATTTTTAAGTTGTGTGTACCTATGAACTTTTTACTCTTTTTTTTTTTTTCAACAGAGAACAGTAGATTAGAACAAAAGAGAGATAAGATTAGGAATAGGTGGAAGTTCTCTGAATTTCAAAGTTTTATGAGTTCCTGTCAAATTTTTCTTTCTCCTCATCTTGAAGACATATACTGGGGAATTCAGGTACCACTCAAGAAGTTGGTCCCCTGTTGAACCATAATATCTCTCATAAATTTCTTTCATGAATTTAGTTCAGCCACTTAATCTCAATTTCATGTTTGGAAAAGAGTGATGGAAATTCTATACCTAACAAAAATAAGAAAGAATAAAAATCATTCATCTGCATCTGAGAGATTTTCTTTCAGTTGTGTTTATATGGCTGTAGTTGACTGATCCTGGCTTGACTCTAGGTATCCACCAAACCATTCTAGCTCTCCTGTTCTCAGTGGGACTTGGGACAGTGAATACAACAAAAGGTTCATGGGTTGAGATATGGACAGGGAGAAATCACTCAGTGATTGCCATCACAGGCAAAACACACTCGAGTCAGGGAAATCTATTTAATTTATCACCAATCAAATCAGACTAAAGTAATGAGAATTATATTGTGTTTGCACGGTTGAACATAGAAGTTAGAATCTTCGACAAGGTTTTGGGCATTGAGTGTCAATAAAAGTTAGTTGGACTTTTACCTGGCTTATTAAAATCATTTAAGCACCTAATCCCGTGACAGTACAAATATTTCTAAGTTCCTGTGTTTCATGATCTTCCAGAAATGTGGTTCATAGTAATTTTGTAGCTGTTTTGCCTTTCTTTCGAGGTGAATTATCCTCTCACTTTTTAATGTTTTAAGTTATAATAAACTATGATAATAGGAGTCCATGAATAAAAATGTAGAACCTTATACACAGATTCAGTATTATGCTCTGATTTAAATGGTTATCCATATGGAAAACGGTCTTGGGTTGAGCTGGCAAAATGCCAACTGCCCAACACAGAGTGTTAGAGCTGAGAAAAGAGAGAAAGGGAAAAAAACCTGGAAACATTTAAACTTAAACTAACTATATATATTTATACAGAAATGAGAAAATTAAAGGAAACTACAATATAACACACATACAAGTTAGAAATAACAAGAAATAATTCCCCACTCCCCATTGAACACCAATCCCACCATTCTAACTACAAATCACTCCAGAGAACTCAATCCTCAGTGAGATAGACTTAAGCAGAAAGACTAAGAACAAACATTTTACTTCCCTAAGATAACATGGTGGTAAACCAGTGCTGGGCCTGGGCCTCCCGTCCCTCCTGTGATGGCACAGTGTGTCTTCCTGGGACCACAACTTGAAGGAACTGAACAAGCCACTCCCACACCGGCTCATACACTTTGAGATGATGTCAGAATATGATATGGGATACTATTGGCCAGTAGTCTGCTGTCAGCTAGCCCAGCCCAGCTCAAGTCAGCGGATAGTCTCAGGCCTGGTCTGAAATCTAAACCCTAAATTTAGGCCTACCTAGCTAAACCCATAACAAAAACATACAAAGAAAGGACATGGTCAAGTATTGTGCAGCGTTAGAGGGAAGGGAGAGGGGTCTCTGCTTTCCCCTTGTCCGAGGGGGTGCAGAGAAGGGAGACAGAGACCAGGAGTCCAGGCAGTCCAGGCAAAGAGAGAGAGTTTACTGAGACAATCCCCCAGGTTTAATAAGATCTCAGGCAGAAGATGCCAGATCTGGGGCTGGATTGGGTGAAAACTTAGGAAGGAGCAGGGTCTAAGGTCAATTAACCAATGGATTTAGGACAGGGCCAGGGCTGGCTGCACTCCTGGCCCTGCCCCCCCAGCCACGAGGCATAGGGGTCTCACACACGGGGCTTCCCACCTTGGAATAGCAGGGCAGAGAGGGGAGGGGGGCCTGGGAGCCCTAGGAATCCCGGGGCTCCTGAGTGGGGGTGGGCACCACCCGACCCAGGAGGAGGCAAACTAGCTTAATGGCTGACTCATCAAGAGAACAAAGAAGGTCGAGGGATACAATAAACAGGGTGTGGTAGTGATCAGCACAGCACAGAGGAGGTAGGCGATTGCAACAAAAAGAGACCATATTACAAGTAAAACTACACTTTAAAACTTCAACAGCAAGTCTCTTAATCATTCAAGGTGTTTCTCCAGAGCTGTCTTCCTTGGGATTCACTTCAGCATTTTCCTACCAAGTATGACATATATTGGCAAGATTCTTATTAATGTCAGATAGATTTTTGGCATTTTTAGGATTACAGACTCTGTTTGTTTTGATTCATCCTCTGTATTCACTTTTTCTTGTAGACAGAATAAAAACAAAAGCCTGAATCCATATTCCACTGTAAAATTTGAAATATCTGCAATAATATTGAAATTTTACTCTGAAAATGTGTTTCTTGATCTTTTATATTGTCACTGCTTTACAAGTAATAATGTCAAGGCAACATTCAGACCAACAAATATAAGAATCTGGTCTGTATCGAGTAGCAATTTCTACTATACTTTTATGTTTATTCCTTCACACTGAAGGATGTGGGTTATATGCAGGCGTCTAAATGTTTTGGAACATTTCATAAAGTTAAATCAATGTTATGACAACCACTCTAAAACCAAATCCAGAAATTAGATCTAGTCATTAATAGCTTTGTTAATTTCTTGGTTTTAAGATCTTTCTTTACCTATTGTTTATAAAGATCAACTCAAATCATAGGTTTTTGTTAAAATATTTAATTTCTTTAAGAAAAAACAAAATTCCTCTAAATCAAACCAAACCAAATATTAACTTCATAAAAACTTTCAAGTAGTCCTTCTTGCAGAGTAGTTGCACATAGCTGTCTTTTGACAGAGCTTTTATCTTCCCTTATTTTCTTTTAATATATTTTGTTATAAGTTTTAATTTTATACATATATATATATATAGGTTCTTACTACTGCTTTGGACTGAAATTATTTTGTGTTTGCACAATTCTAGTACAAATATTCTTATCCATTCTGCTCTGCAAACAATTAGTAATAATGCAAGTGAATAAATAATAAATCAGAAAGAATACTGCATTTTGGAATAGAAAGTGTCCGGCTGTGTAAGGGTAGTTATCAGAGAGCTGGGGGGATTCTTGGAATTTGCCACATATACAGACTAAGAACTTAATGCACAGTATCTCAACACTGTGAAGGAGGCAGAGTTTGGACATTGTGAAGAGAAATATAAAGCTTATACTAGCAAACTATTACATTTTAGCCACTCAGCCATCCCTAGCATCACCCCAAGCATCAGTATTTTGCAGTAAATAAACTGTAAATTGTACAAACACAAAATACAATCTTGTAAGTAATTCAGATAAAATTCTCAAAGCTAGTCAACACCAGATTAACTTTCGAAAGGAGTAGGTCACCATGACTTAAAGGCCTCTTAATGAGAGGAGCACTGTTTACTATTCTTGAGTTATTCATATATCTGCAGGATATTCAAATAAGAAAACTTGGAATGAATTGTAATTTTGTTAAAATTAACAGCTTATGAGCTATGGGTTTTAGAAATCATCTTCCATGGAAATAACATAGAAGTATGAAAACTTAATTTAGACTTTCAAAAAAAATTTGAAACCTGTTTTGTGTCCCCTGACCTGCAAGTTTATTTAACCATATAGTATATAAACCATTGTTTCAAGGGTAAATGTAGGCATGTGTACGGGGTTTTTTGGAAGTAGTCAAACTCTATTGAATTAAGACATTTATTAATCTTGTAAAAGTTATTGTATCAATCTAATTAACTGAGTTGATTTGTAAACAAAGCCTTTGTGCCATCAACAATAACTAATAGTGTATAGCTCTGTTAGATACATTCAAGATCCAGGCACATAAATCTTAAGAAGAAGTTAATAAACAGAGATGTCACTGTAAATGCAGTAATGAGACACTTCTCTGTGAATACTTAAAGACCAAAATGAGAAGAATGGTTTCCTTTGTCTCTATCCTCTCATTTCTCATGCTAAGCATATATATACTCTAACAAACCTCTTTGCTCATGTAAGAGACACAATCACAGTAGTTTCTAAGATAGCTCTTTAGAGAACCTTGCCACTAAATAGACAGCACTTATTGCAGCATCATTAAGACATGTCACTTACTGAAAGAGCAGCTGAAATGGCTCTATACAACTATCTTACATTGATACTGAGGAATAAGAAGCCTCAGACAGTTAAGGCAAAAAAGTTTGCATGTCACCTTAAACAGTGAAATATTGTAGTAACTTGGACTTGAGTAAGGGCACATTGACCAATTTATTCTCATTTTTTCTGCCCATGTATTTTCCTCCTATCATTATTAAAAGGTTTAAAATGGAAAAAAAATCTCACTGTCTATTATTTTCTACAATTATTTATTGGTGCATCAATTGCATTCCATTGCTTTGCTTTTTGCTCCTCTTGTCTGCTAGATACAGTGATAACATGGTTCCTTGAATTTGTCAGTATCTGGTTTGATTTCATGTGAGTTTGGTTTTCTGTCTTTCATTTTTGTTAGCCTTATGACACATTTAATCCATCAAGCTGGCCTGAATTGTTGTACTATGCACAAACCAGACAGACTAATAGTTGTTAATGAAACTACTGTTTTTCTTTTCCTTTTTTTTTTCTTCCCCCTGTTTCATTTTACGACAAGCAAGAAGAAATAGTATAGAGAAATTGATTTTATATTTTCAAGTTGCTAATGTGAAAAATATTCTGTTTCTACTATTGGTGCAACATATTGGGAAAATAATGAAATGAGTGAAAATAATCACTGGGTGCCTGTAACATGTTACACAACCTGCTGTTCATGCACAGAACTAGTAAATTCCACTCAGGTAAGTTATATCTCATCTTTGGCTTGGTGTACTTTCTTTTTTCTTTTCTAATTCATTGTCCTGCACCATAAATTCTCCAAATATGCTGTTATTGTCTCCTCCTCCTTTTCACTTTTTTTATAGAGAGATTCCACTTCCCCAACATTATGTACCTCATAAATCTGATACATGGGTGGGAAACCAATATAGAGATACAAAATAATGTTGTTTTTAGGATATGGGTAGACTCATCAAAGACCCATTAAAAAAATGGGTGTGTCTTTCTGTTGATTGCAATATCCACAGATCACAACTTTTTTTCAGAGAGGTTGTAGAAGAAAATATTTTTAAGAAGATAAGTGAATTGAAATACCTGTAAACTAAGCACTTTCAAAGAGTATGGCAATGTTAACTTGTCAGAGAGGACATAATATTTTGGTTAGTCTATTTCCAACCTGCCTGACTATTTTCCATTTCTCTGTGCAGCAAGAGACCCATTCAGAATAAGTGACTGCTATCCCATTTATTCATGCATACATCATTAAACAGAAAGGCTGCCATTTTTCACATTCCCCCAGCTGCAGGCACTGGTAGGTAAACAACTAATTCCTCATGGAAGGTAAACAGTTCTGGCAATCCACACCATAATACATATATTAGTGTTAAGCAATTGCAATAGCACATAAAAAGTATGTGTCCACAGGCTTTTGCAAATGAAGTCACAGAAGTCCTGCAAGCCATAAGAACTATTTTTTTTTTCTAGTGAGAAAATGTTTCCTCTGAGGAATGGGTGCATTTTTATTCCTTTGGTTGTATAGCTTATCCTAAAAGCCACAACTCTAATGACAAAGGAGGGAATGTGTGGCAGAATCTGTGGAATATATGGGTGGCAAATTTTTTTACCTGTTTTCATTCCATTAGTTACTCAAGGCTCACTATATGAACATAAACTATGTCTTCAATACGGAGAGTGTCAGGCTAACAGGTTTATCTAATAATTTTTTTTAATCATTTAAATTATTTAAATGCAAGACTCTTGGGAGATTTTAAGAGAAATGTCTGAGTTGTAAAACAATATAAAAATAGTATTCAAAAGAAAATCATATGAAAAATATCTAATGGACAGATCCTATATCTGCTGTATTTCTTTACATCTTTTAGACAGAGAAGGGTTAGGGATGTTTAGATGTTTTCCTTACAGGGAAGAAATGTAAGAGAATTGGTTTGGGACCATGTCCAGTGTTTTATAAAGTGAAAATGAAGTGAGTGAGTTCAGGAAGGTGTCAGAAACACATGAGGGAAACTGTCAGGACAGAAACAGCTATGATGATCTCAGAATGTCATTCAGTAGAACATTTAATCCAGGGGCAGCAGCGTGTTCCTGTCCAGAGTCACTTTACTGATACTTTATTCTATTTTCTGATGACAGTTCTAATATAATAAAGAAACAAAAGCAAGGAAAGCTCCAAGTTAGCTTTCTCTAAGGTGATCTGGGAAATTTTGTATGTTAGTGTATTCATTAAGTGTATCCCATATGTTACCATAGAAAAAGCTAAGAGCAACAATTTCTGTATGTAAAGTTGTTTTCAACTGGCTGTCAAGAATGTTATTACTTTTCAGCACAGATTTTCCTTCATACAGCAAGTGAAAGTAGTTTTTTAAAAAGCTGATTTGCTTGCTTTTAAAAATAGAACTATTAAGACCCACTTTAAACAACTTCCACTCCACCATCACCATTCATGCTAGTAGTATATAGCCCAACTGGAACCAGCTTTGTACTTGAGAATGAAGAGTTTAGTCCATGTACTAATAATACTGTCTACAACATTTCCACAGAAAGCTTTAGCTCCTATAAGACTGCAGTGTGGACTGCAGTGTGGACTGGATGCGGTGCCCAGAACTTTGGTCAGAAGAGGAGAACTTGTCAGGTATTTTCAATACACATGCATCATCATTAAGTATAGTCTGCGTTTCATTTCATATACTGCGGCCCAGAGTATTTTATTCTACTCTCAGATTTTGAGCTGCATAATTTTGTTGGGTTTTTTCTTCTGTAAAATGCAGTGAAAGACAGTAATGTTCTGGAATTATAGAAAAAAAATTGTGATGGAAAATACAGATTATTTGCACAAGAGAACAATTCTGCAGCCAACAGAAAGCTTTAGTGTCCACTTTTTGGAGCTTTTTTATTTTCTATGTCACATTACTGTGAAATACACAAGATGTCTGTTTCTAATGTCCTGTAGGGTTTTGGGTTTTTTTGTTTGTTTTTGTTTTTAATTTCCTGTGTTGATTTTCATCTGATGTCTTCTGTTTAAAAAAGGATAAATGAATATATCCAATGGAAGAGTGCTACGGCCCCCCAAACTCAGGTGAGACAGAAGGGTCCACCTACAAGGTTTCAGTTTAACCCTAAAAGGAAATGTTTCCAGCCTCAGCCAATTGGAGTCAGATATTGTAAATGAAGGCGGGGTCAGTTAAGGTTATATACACCTGTATTTTGAATAAACCTTGGATTTGCCTGGACATCATATTGGTGTGTGCAATCCCATCTAGCGCTGTCTACAACAGAAGAGTTTTGTAGATCTAACAAAGTAGAAGTTTCTGGAAAAGCATGGTTTATATGAAGTGCCAAAGAAACTGGCAGAGTGTTTTCAGCACAATTTGAATGCAAAACAATCTCGCATGAGAGAGGTACTTTAACATGTTGAACATAATTCTTTCAATGTGTTGTACTTTACAGTAAGAATAAGCTTTTTGATTTTAATCTAAATGTCAAGCTGATACAGACTTCTGTGTCCATCTAATGATCTGCTTTGACTTGATCTAATGTAACTTGCATCCTGTAATATATAATTCACATTATAGAGAGTGAAGCATAATCATTTCTTGAAGACTAGTAGTGGCTTTGCCATGTTCACCATTCCAAAAGAGTAGTGGATATTTCAATCTCTAGTTTCAGTGGTTTTATAAGTTAAATAAATGTTAAAAGATAACATTAATAAAAATTTTCCATAGGAAAATTAATTTGGTTCAAATACAAGCATATAAGTTGGAAAAGATGCAAATTGCATAAACTACTCTAAAGATATACATTCATTATATAGAACAAGAAACATCTCTACTACCTTTTTTTTTCCTACTACAATTTTTCTTCCATTTTTTATATGAATGTGTTCCATGTTAAAAAAAAAAAAGAAACGACAAAAGGAAAATCTCTGGGTGACTGCATGATGTAAATTATATGAACATGAACATATTATCTTCAGTAAGAAATCTATGACACAAGGAATGGGAAAAGAAGTTTAAATAAGGATGATTTCAGATAAATTCTGAAAATATTTAGATTTACGTTCATCTGACCTGCTACAGGAGATTATTTGCCAATCATATCTTCTGTTACTCTCACATCTGGAAAAGCTTTATCACTGGCTCACATCTGGTTTTAAAGGCATATATATATATATATATATATATGATTGCCTGACAAAGACGTACTTTCCAGGAAGGTCAGATGAGTGATTGAAACATAGGACACATAAAATCAGATTTCATAGTAGGTAAACCAAGACCATATCTATAAGATGATAGCCCAAACACAGGCCTGTAATACTATTTCAGCCGGCGCAAAGTATTGCATCTCACCTTTGGCTTCAACTTTAAAGGCATGGCTATTTCATAAGTTCTGGGTCTTACTTACCTGCTCCATAAGTCTGGCATCTTTTTGTTTCATTAATGGGGCACTAGTTGGGCAACTAAATCAAAAGACTGTAACACAGTCCAGTAGAAAATAGCATACAAATAACTTCAGGCTCACTAAGAGTGAAAGAAGACTCATTGTAATCAACAGACACCTAGTCAATAGACTCAGTGAAGAAAGGAGAGTCATTTAAGTAGGAATCTAGTGGTAAGACTTCACTGACTAGAGGTTATGATTGGAATTTAGACACCTAGTTCACATGTGGACACTAACAGGTAGACAACTGAATGTAGGCATAAGATTAGTTATGCAATGGAATATATGTATATAGAGATCATTGTAATGAGAAGGTTCAGAAAAATCAGGCCAGTTTTAAAACATGAAAGAAAACTTTTCTAATCTAATATTTTCTAATCTAGTTCTTATCTATTATTAATCATAATTGAATCATATGATTTTTTTATTTTTATGCTATTTTTTACACTTACATTCTGTCAGCTATCAGTATACCATACCACAGAGCTGATGGCTTTGCAATCAACATGTGATGGCTATGTCCCAGCCATAGAGGTGATCAGACTAGAGAGCCATTTAACAAGTCAATTTGCACAGAGGCAAGTTTGTTCTCTTTCCTTTCCAATTTGCCTTTTTTATAACTGATGGGTTTATGCTGTATTCTCCCTCCTGACTGAGGATATTCTCCTGATAAAGCATGTTTTGGTTTTGGTTTTGGCAGTCATCCACTTCATGTGTTCTGCACCATGTCCTGTCTACTTGTGATGCTTTAGACTTATGTTTTGTATGGATGTTTTTATTTTACTTGAAGGTCTCCTTTTCCCCTTTGGAGTTCATGTGACTTACAAACTCGCATAAAATGCTTAGAACTTAAAATAATAGAATCATTTATGTTTGAAAAGGCTTTTCAGATCATTGACTTCAACTGCAAACCTAACACTGCCAAGTCTACCACTAAACCATGACCGTAAACGTCACATGTATATGACTACTAAATAGCTCCAGGGTTGATTACTCCACCACTTCACTGGGCAGCCTCTTCTAATGCTTTACTGCCCTTTCAGAAAAGAATTTTTTTTTAATATTCATTCTAAACTTTCCCTGGAGCAACTTGAGGCCATGTGCCATTGTTCTTCTTACTTGGGAGAAGACAATGACATCCACCTCACTACAACTCTGAGCTTCTTTTTCTTCAAGTTAAACAACTCCAGCTCCCTCATAGAATCAGAGAATCATAGAATCATAGAATCATTTGGGTTGGAAAAGACCTCCGAAATCATCAAGTCCAACCCTTGGTCCACTACAGTCCATTTACCAGATCATGGCACTCAGTGCCACGTCCAATCTCAGTTTAAAAACCTCCAGGGACGGTGAATCCACCACCTCTCTGGGCAGGCCATTCCAACGCCTGACTACTCTCTCTGGAAAGATTTTTTTTCTGATCTCCAACTTAAATTTCCCCTGGCAGAGCTTAAGCCCGTGCCCTCTTGTCCTATTGCTGAGTGCCTGGGAGAAGAGACCAAATCCCCCCGACTAGAACTTCCCTTCAGGTAGTTATAGACAGTGATGAGATCACCTCTAAGCCTTCTCTTCTCCAGACTGAACACCCACAGCTCCCTCAGCCTCTCCCCATAGGACCTATGCTCCAGTCCCTTCACCAGCCTTGTTGTTCTTCTATGGACCCACTTCAGCACCTCAATATCCTTCCTGAACTGAGGGGGCCAGAACTGAACACAATACTTGTGGTGTAGCCTCACCAACAGAGTACAGGGGAAGGATCACTTCCCTGGTCCTGCTGGCCACGCTATTTTTGATACAGCACAGGATCCCATTGGCCTTCTTGGCCACCTGGGCACACTATTGGCTCATGTTGAGCTTCCTGTCAATTAGTATCCCCTGGTCCCTTTCTTCCTGGCTGCTCTCCAGCCACTCTGTGCCCAGCCTGTAGCATTGCATGGGGTTGTTGTGGCCAAAGTGCAGGACCCAGCACTTGGCCTTATTGAACTTCATCCAATTGGAATCAGCCCATCTCTCAAGTCTATCCAGATCCCTCTGCAGAGCCCTCCTGCCTTCCAGCAGGTCAACACTCCCTCCCAACTTGGTGTCATCAGCAAATTTGCTGATGATGGACTCAATCCCCTCATCTAAATCATCAGTAGAGATGTTAAACAGGACTGAACTCAACACTGACCCCTGAGGAGCACCACTGGTGACCAGCCGCCAGCTGGATGCAGCTCTGTTCACCAGCACTCTCTGCCTGGCCCTCCAGCCAACTCCTAAGCCAGCAGACAGTGTCCCTGTTCAAGTCATGGGCTACCAGCTTTTCCAGGAGTATATTATGGGAGACAGTGTCAAAGACCTGCTGAAGTCTAGATAGACCACATCCACAGTCTTACCCTCATCCACCAGGTGGGTCACCTGATTGTAAAAGGAGATCAGGTTGGTCAGACAGGACCTGCCCCTCCTAAACCCATGCTGGCTGGGTCCAATCCCTTGTCCATCCTGAAGGTGCTGTGTGATTGCACCTTGGATGATCTGCTCCATAATCCTCATAAGGCTTGCTTTCTAGACATTAGCTTTCTTGTCCTTCTTTGGACATACTCTAGTGCCTCAATGTCTTTGGTGTACTGAGTGGGGCGGAATGCAACACACCCTCTCTGCCCATAACATGAAAGTGTTACAAAATTCTTCTGTATTGTTTTTGTTACATCATTTATATTTATGTTCAAGGATAGCAAATACTATTATATGCTTATTAATTTATATCACAGGCCTCTCTTTTAACAATATTACATGAAAACTGAATGAATGTCACTATTAATGCTAAATATCCTTGTTTTCCTTTTTTTTTTTTTTTCAATGGAATCTATTTCATGGAAATATTATGACTTGCATTATCGCAAAAAGCAGCTCAGATTATCATAGTAAACCTCCTTTAACATTATCAGTTATTAGTTTATGGAAGCCTGTCAGGACATATACCAATATAAGTTTCTTGGCTTCAGTTGTATGCGTAGAATTACATTGTGATCAGAGAAAAAAAAGTCATATTCTGCAAAGTGTTTGTAGGGTACATATCTCAAAGTATCTTGTGAAGGTATCCCATTTTTTACTGGAACTGGAATTACACTGAAGTAACATACTGGTGGAAAGATGTCTTCTGTTAAAATGCCTATACACTGAGATGAAAAGTTTCTGGTCTTTAAAAGTTTAATGCCATTGAATCAAGGTAACATTTCGATCTCAGTCGTCAACTATATTCTGGAAAAGTCTTTAGTATATTGCATAAATCCAGATTTTACACATTCCTTAGTTGTTGTAAAGTGTTGGCATGCATCCTTAAAGAATTGCCATTTGATAGAATGTCTGTTTTAAGAAAAGTTTTCCTGTTCAATTAAATTTTTTTGGTGAAAGCCAAGTATTGTCTTAAAGCTTTTTCTGCCTTTAAGGGTATCATCAAAATGGTCTGGGCATCTAGTTCCTCTTTGCATGCAGCCTGAGGCAGCAAACAGATTAAAGCAGATCAAATTACTGTCTATGAAGTTGTTGCAAATCAATATTGTAACAAATATATATTTTCCTCCAAGAAGCCATAACTGAAAAGATTTTCAGTCTATTTTGGATACCTTATAAAGAAGAGTGTAGAAAGTTAGTACTTGGAAGAGATGTGTTCCTGAGAAAAAAAATTCAGGAAATTAATGGTTTAAGAATAATTCCTTTTCAAGGGCAGTTTCCACTTTAATATATCAAATGTGCTGAGCATTTTGAAAGGGAAAATAATGTTAGTTGTTCAGGAAATGTCCTTCAAAGCTTGCACTAGCATGCACTATAGGAAGAAAACACAGGAAAGAATTTTGCAAACCTAATGAAAAAACAAAAATGCCTATGATCAGTAGAAATGATATTTAATGACAGGAAATAAACATAAGTTTCTTTGATCCCTCGATAGTGAGAGATCACTACTAGTGGTCAGCACTACAGTAGGGAAGAATTTTTGGTGTTCATAAGTCACTATTTCCACTTCAGCTAAAGGGAGCTGATCCACAGTTGAGCTCTAAAAAGTAAAAGAGGTTGGTGTCATGTGGAAAAGTATACTGAATAGCCTTACTATTGTTAATGGAATGAGAAATATTAGAGGACTAGTAGATTCCTGATACAAACAGTATGATATCATGCTATCCAATACCCAGAATTTTTTTTTAATATTTTACCTTTATAATGTTTTAATGTTTTTTTAATATTTTAGTCTTTTAAATGTTTTGATTCCCTTTCGAAGAGGAATCTTCGTCCGTCTTCAATTCTCGGCTGAAAAATGGCAATTTCACAGACTCACTGGTGCCAAGGAAGGAGTGAGCTTTGCGCCAAGAGAAAACTTGGCAGCCTTGGGCTTTCAGGCATTAATGATGATGCGCCATTAACATTAAAAAACACCCAAAGCCTAATCCTAAAACAAAAGATTAGCCTAACCCTAACCCTACCCCTAACCCTAACCCTAACCCTACTTCTAAGCGAAACTCTAGGAGTACCCCTAACTCACGAGGCGGGAGTGGAGAGAGGAGGGGTTCTGTCAGAATAGAGAGAACTAGGCCAGCCCTTTGTGGGCCAGCACCTTTCCTCTTCAAATCATTTTCCAAGAGGAATCTTCTTCCATCTTCAATTGTCGGCTGCAAAATGGCAATTTCCCAGAGCCACTGGTGCCAAGGAAGGAGTGAGCTTTGCACCAAGAGAAAAGGTGGCAGCCTTGGGCTCTCAGGCGCTAATGATGCTGCACCATTAACATTAAAAAAACACCCAAAGCCTAATCCTAACACAAAAGATTAGCCTAACCCTAACCCTAGCCCTAACCCTAACCCTAACC
>JAJPCS010016816.1:325680-362247 GCA_021164005.1 Willisornis vidua nigrigula | reverse complement strand
TAACCCTAACCCTAGCCCTAACCCTAACCCTAACCCTAACCCTAACCATAATTCTAAGCGTAACTCTAAGAGTACCCAGAACCTAGGCGCCGGGAGTGGAGAGAGGAGGGATTCTGTTAGAATAGAGAGAACTAGGCCAGCCCTTTGTGGGCCGGCACCTTTCCTCTTCGATTTCTTTTCGAAGAGGAATCTTCCTCCATCTTCAATTCTCAGCTGAATGTACAAAAGGTACATAATGAAAAATGGCAATTTTCCAGACCCACCGGTGCCAAGGAAGGAGTGAGCTTTGCGCCAAGAGAAAAGGTGGCAGCCTTGGTCTCTCAGGCACTAATGATGCTGCACCATTGACATTAAAAAAATACCCAAAGCCTAATCCTAACACAAAAGGTTAGCCTAATCCTAACCCTAGCCCTAACCCTAACCCTAACCCTAATTCTAAGAGTAACTCTAAGAGTACCTGATGGGGTTGTAGAAAATTGGCTAGAAGAAAGTGGTCACATAGCTTTAAGTCAATTAGACCTCTGTAGTGTTCGTACCTCAGCTCTGTAAATTCTGCAAGGTTTGCTGAACAAGATTGCAACAATGTTGCGAGACTCTGGACACAGATGGCAAAAGCCCCTTATCCTAAAACAATGAACAAGAGCTGAAAGGGGAATCTTGAAACCTAGCAGAAGATAAAACCAGATGCCAATGTAGCTGTGTAAAGCCAGAACGCACGTATTTGTATTAGCCAATGAAAGCTTTAGTTTTATAATATGTATGAGCTAATTATCTGAACTGCATAAAAAGAGTATGTAATAATTAATAAATTGTTAGATTGATGATCCTCATATTCAGTATCTCATCTATCCGTGTCACGACAAGTACCCCTGCTCAAGAGTCGGAGTGGAGAGAAGAGGGAGACTGGCAAAGTAGAGAGAACTAGGCCAGCCCTTTGTGGGCTGGCAACTTTCCACTTTGATTCCTTCTCGAAGAGGAGTCTTTGTCCATCTTCAATTCTCGGCTGAAAAATGGCAATTTCCGAGACACCCTGGTGCCAAGGAAGGAGTGAGCTTTGCACCAAGAGAAAAGGTGGCAGCCTTGGTCTCTCAGGCGCTAATGATGCTGCGCCATTGACATTAAAAATACACCCAAAGCCTAATCCTAACACAAAAGGTTAGCCTAACTCTAACCCTAGCCCTAACCCTAACCCTAACCCTAATTCTAAGCGTAACTCTAAGAGTATCCCTAACCCAGGAGTCGAGAGTGGAGAGAGGAGGGGTTCTGTCAGAATAGAGAGAACTAGGCCAGTCCTTTGTGGGCTGGCAACATTACTCTTCGATTCCGTTTCGAAGAGGAATCTTCGTCCGCCTTTAATACTTGGCTGAACAATGCCATTTTCCCAGAGCCACTGGTGCCAAGGAAGGAGTGAGCTTTGCGCCAAGAGAAAAGGTGGCAGCCTTGGGCTCTCAGGCGCTAATGATGCTGCACCATTGACATTAAAAAAACACCCAAAGCCTAATCCTAACACAAAAGTTTAGCCTAACCCTAACCCTAGCCCTAACCCTAATTCTAAGCGTAAGTCTAAGAGTACCCCTGCTCAAGAGTCGGAGTGGAGAGAAGAGGGAGACTGGCAAAATAGAGAGAACTACGCCAGCCCTTTGTGGGCTGGCAACTTTCCACTTTGATTCCTTCTCGAAGAGGAATCTTCGTCCATCTTCAATTCTCGACTGAAAAATTGTAATTTCCGAGACACCCTGCTGGCAAGGAAGGAGTGAGCTTTGCGCCAAGAGAAAAGGTGGCAGCCTTGGTCTCTCAGGCGCTAATGATGCTGCGCCATTGACATTAAAAAAACACCCAAAGCCTAATCCAAACACAAAAGTTTAGCCTAAACCTAACCCTAGCCCTAACCCTAACCTAAACCTAATTCTAAGCGTAACTCTAAGAGTATCCCTAACCCAGGAGTCGAGAATGGAGAGATGAGGGGTTCTGTCAGAATAGAGAGAACTAGGCCAGCCCTTTGTGGACTGGCAACTTTCCACTTTGATTCCTTCTCGAAGAGGAATCTTCCTCCATCTTCAATTCTCGGCTGGAAAATGGCAATTTCCCAGAGCCACTGATGCCAAGGAAGGAGTGAGCTTTGCGCCAAGAGAAAAGGTGGCAGCCTTGGGCTCTCAGGCACTAATGATGCTGCGGCATTGACATTAAAAAAACACCCATAGCCTATTCCTAACACAAAAGGTTAGCCTAACCCTAAACCTAGCCCTAACCCTAACCTTAACCCTAATTCTAAGAGTAACTCTAAGAGTACCCATAACCTAGGCGCCGGGAGTGGAGAGAGGAGGGATTCTGTTAGAATAGAGAGAACTAGGCCAGCCCTTTGTGGGCCGGCACCTTTCCTCTTCGATTCCTTTTCGAAGAGGAATCTTCGTCCGTCTCTAATTCTCGGCTGAAAAATGCCAATTTCCCAGAGCCACTGGTGCCAAGGAAGGAGTGAGCTTTGCGCCAATAGAAAAGGTGGCAGCCTTGGACTCTCAGGCGCTAATGATGCTGCGGCATTGACATTAAAAAAACACCCAAAGCCTAATCCTAACACAAAAGTTTAGCCTAACCCTAACCCTAGCCCTAACCCTAAACCTAGCCCTAATTCTAAGCGTAAGTCTAAGAGTACCCCTGCTCAAGAGTCAGAGTAGAGAGAAGAGGGAGACTGGCAAAATAGAGAGAACTAGGCCAGCCCTTTGTGGGCTGGCAACTTTCCACTTTGATTCCTTCTCGAAGAGGAGTCTTCGTTCATCTTCAATTCTCGGCTGCAAAATGGCAATTTCCGAGACACCCTGGTGCCAAGGAAGGAGTGAGCTTTGCGCCAAGAGAAAAGGTGGCAGCCTTGGTCTCTCAGGCGCTAATGATGCTGCGCCATTGACATTAAAAAAACACCCAAAGCCTAATCCTAACACAAAAGTTTAGCCTAACCCTAACCCTAGCCCTAACCCAAATTCTAAGAGTAACTCTAAGAGTACCCATAACCTAAGCGCCGGGAGTGGAGAGACGAGGCATTCTTTCAGAATAGAGAGAACTAGGCCAGCCCTTTGTGGGCCGGCACCTTTCCTCTTCGATTTCTTTTCGAAGAGGAATCTTCCTCCATCTTCAATTCTCGGCTGAATGTACAAAAGGTACATAATGAAAAATGGCAATTTTCCAGACCCACCGGTGCCAAGGAAGGCGTGAGCTTTGCGCCAAGAGAAAAGGTGGCAGCTTTGGGCTCTCAGTCGCTAATGATGCTGCGGCATTGACATTAAAAAAACACCCAAAGCCTAATCCTAACACGAAAGGTTAGCCTATCCCTAACCCTAGCCCTAACCCTAACCCTAACCCTAACCCTAACCGTAATTCTAAGCGTAAGTCTAAGAGTACCCCTGCTCAAGAGTCGGAGTGGAGAGAAGAGGGAGACTGGCAAAATAGAGAGAACTAGGCCAGCCCTTTGTGGGCTGGCAACTTTCCACTTTGATTCCTTCTCGAAGAGGAGTCTTCGTTCATCTTCAATTCTCGGCTGAAAAATGGCAATTTCCGAGACACCCTGGTGCCAAGGAAGGAGTGAGCTTTGCACCAAGAGAAAAGGTGGCAGCCTTGGTCTCTCAGGCGCTAATGATGCTGCGCCATTGACATTAAAAATACACCCAAAGCCTAATCCTAACACAAAAGGTTAGCCTAAACCTAACCCTAGCCCTAACCCTAACCTAACCCTAATTCTAAGCGTAAGTCTAAGAGTATCCCTAACCCAGGAGTGGAGAGTGGAGAGAGGAGGGGTTCTGTCAGAATAGAGAGAACTAGGCCAGCCCTTTGTGGACTGGCAACTTTCCACTTTGATTCCTTCTCGAAGAGGAATCTTCCTCCATCTTCAATTCTCGGCTGCAAAATGGCAATTTCCCAGAGCCACTGGTGCCAAGGAAGGAGTGAGCTTTGCGCCAAGAGAAAAGGTGGCAGCCTTGGGCTCTCAGGCACTAATGATGCTGCGCCATTGACATTAAAAAAACACCCAAAGCCTAATACTAACACAAAAGTTTAGCCTAACCCTAACCCTAGCCCTAACCCTAACCCTAACCCTAATTCTAAGAGTAACTCTAAGAGTACCCCTGCTCAAGAGTCGGAGTGGAGAGAAGAGGGAGACTGGCAAAATAGAGAGAACTACGCCAGCCCTTTGTGGACTGGCAACTTTCCACTTTGATTCCTTCTCGAAGAGGAGTCTTTGTCCATCTTCAATTCTCGGCTGAAAAATGGCAATTTCCGAGACACCCTGCTGGCAAGGAAGGAGTGAGCTTTGCACCAAGAGAAAAGGTGGCAGACTTGGGCTCTCAGGCGCTAACGATGCTGCGCCATTGACATTAAAAAAACACCCAAAGCCTAATCCTAACACAAAAGTTTAGCCTAACCCTAACGCTAACCCTAACCGTAACCCTAGCCCTAATTCTAAGCGTAACTAAGAGTATCCCTAACCCAGGAGTCGAGAGTGGAGAGAGGAGTGTTCTGTCAGAATAGAGAGAACTAGGCCAGCCCTTAGTGGGCTGGCAACATTACACTTCGATTTCCTTTCGAAGAGGAATCTTCGTCTGTCTTCAATTCTCGGCTGAAAAATGGCAATTTCCCAGACCCAAAAGTAGTCCAAAGCTTTGAGGAAGCCTCTCCCAGAAAATCCCAGTGTTTGGTTTGTGTTCCTCAGTGCATACCATAATCAACTTTTAAATTTATGCTGGGCAGATATAGACAAGATTTCACTTATCTGTGTGATATTTTCCGGCCAGCTTTACCTGTGACACTTATGCGGAAATATTCTTCCACTAGACAATGCCTAACTGATGTAAATATTAAAGATTCCTTTGGCTTTAAGAGACCTTTCCTGTCACTCCTCTTCTTACTTTGAAGCCAGTGCTTGATAATACATCAATGAAAATGCCTAGACAGCAATCAAAACCTGCACATATCCATTATGGCTAAACAACAGTGTTATGATACATTTACTATATATTTGCATCATTTCTTGGAAATTGCTTTAGGTGGAAAAATTACACATATAGTACACACATGCAGCTATATAAATACTCAAAAATATATATATTTTGCATGAATGTGAATGACATAACAAAAAAAAATATAGCACACGATCTGTCAGAGACTAGGAAGCATAACAAAAAATCCTGAACTTGCTAAATACTTGGGTTAAAAGCAAATATTTAGACAGAATGTTTAATTCAGTCCAAGAATCCACAAGCCTGAGGAGCCAATTGGTATGTTTATAACTGTGCTGTATGATTTGGTTTTGTATGAAAGTTTAGTACTGAAAGAATGATTCATGTTTATATATTCAGAAAGAAAAATTGTTCCATTTTGGATAATGTCCAACAATGAAAGCAGATTTAACTTCTGACAAGACTAAGTTTGTTAAAAGGATTTCAACATGTCAGTTCAGAGGAGAATTAATCTCTCATATATTTTCCATAGGTACTAAAATAATACTTGTGATTTAAAAGTCAGGTGACACTGCATATGATTTCAGAAATTATTTGGGTACTTTAAAGTTGGATAAATATGTAAACATTTGTGTTGTTCTTGCTAAAGTTTGCTATCATAAGGCTTGTGATTTTCTACCATCTAGTGTGCTTTTTTTCAAATTCTTTAATATGTCTTTACAGTCTTTTTCTTCTATGTGGAACGGAAGTCCCAAATAAGATATAATACCAGATAGACTCCTCCCCACTAGGATCCATAGTAAATCATTTGCAAAGCAACTAATTACTTAGCTTTCTTCTTTCTTAAAATGGCAATTTATAACTATGCACTAATGAATTTAAGCAAAATTAAATATTTTTGTAACAATATTAAATTATCAATTTATTTATCACAAGAGATACTACATAGAAAAAAATATTCAATAGTACACAAATGCCAGACAATAAGGATAATAGCATAGCAACAAAACTGTTCCAGAAACATAACTTGGAAAAAAAAACCCAAACAAAACCCACCACATTAACAAGGTCGTATAACTACAATACTTGAAGTTCATTCCCAGGTAAATGAAAAATGAAACAAGCACACTTAAAGACCAAACCAGCTCATCTAAAATAAGCTTTCAAATTCTCCATATATTGACTACAATGAGAAAATTAACACAAGTAGTGTCCAAACTTGCTACAAAAGGTGATGTTGGATGCATTTCAATTGTTAAATTCTCTTTTTCATAACATAGATGTCATTACAAAATACCAAAAACACCAATGAAGAAAGAAAAAATATTGAAGTAATAAAAGCTATCTTTTGATATATATCTGTGCCTGATTCCCATAACATTCATAATCAAGACAAAGAGACAATACAGATGGGAATTAGAGAAATACATCTTTGCATCTAACTCAGTCAGGGAATGTTATTTGAGTGACAGAGTTATGAACTTGTTCTGATTTCACTTGTTTATACAGTGAAATACCCTTATAGACTTTAGTTATTTATCCAAATCCAATGACACATAAACTCAAAACATTTTAAAACTTCGAAAACTTCAAACTGCTTCTAGTTTTAGTGATCTTTTTCTGTACACTCATCAAATAAATACAGAATTCCTTTAAAATATTAATATTTTTATAGTTTTAGAGTTTTGCCTTCTGCCTTAGGCCAAATACAACATACACAGTTTAGTTAGATATCCAATCTTTTGTCCAAATCCCTTACCAAAGCTTTTTCAGGAAACTAGGCCGTGATTGGATAAAGGAAGTGTTTGGAATATTTATTTAAAAGACATGCAATATTTTAGGGACATAGAAGGCATAATGGCAAGTCTACCAATGGGGGAAGTTCAGCAGTGGGAAGATCTGCGTTACAGTCTTGGTAAGCACCCTGGGGAAAAAAAATACAATGTGAGGGACATAGTTTTTTTATGCTAACAGTTATTCAAAATAATAAGGGCAAGATCAAGCTGAAGAATGTCAGAAGAAACCTAATAAGATTTAAGAAAAAAAAATTGTCAGTTCAGATACCAAATTAATTTAATTTGGGTGAATGTAATCATGTAAGTAGAGAAAAAATCTTTCACATCGTTAATAAATTCCATCTTTTACCTATGTGATGAGCTCTGAACAGATTATTTCAATTCAGGAGTAAGATACTGGTTTTTCTATAGCTAGCTCTATGGAAATAAGGTAGGCTTGACAGTACCCAATAGAAATTAAAAAAAAAAAATAATACTAGGAAATACCAGGCAAGAAATAGAGAATCAAATAGAAAACATAATGGCAAATTCATAGTTCATGGTTTCCCTGAATGCTGTATACAGTATTGGTTCTCTCATCTGAAAAAATAACATACAAGACCTTGAAAGCAAATTCAGAGAAAAGCTACAAGAATCATCAAAACTATGTATTGGCCTCTCTGAATGGTGGCACTCAGCCTGGAAAAGAAAAGGAAAAGAGAGATATGACAGAGGTCTATAAAATCATCAGTAACCCAGAGAAGACAAACTGCGACTGAACATTCACTATTTTTCTCAGCAGAACTAGTGTCCAGAACATGAACTTCAGAGCTTAATTTTAACTTCAGGTTCAAAAGAAAGGCTATTATTCTTTGGTGCATTTTATACTATTTTGGAAACAAGTCCCCCCAGCCAATTATCCAAATTCACAATTAAGTCCTTTCTTGATGTAAAACAAGTTAGTTAACTGAATATTCAAAAAATACTAAATACATTGTGACTATTTTCATTTCTGTTTGTTTCTATTTCTAGGTCAAGATTTTCTATTTCAAGAATCAGATGCTGTAGTGAAAAAACAAAGCAGAACACTGTTTAATGCATACTCTGGTCCCCTAACAATATGCAGAAAACTTATGACCTCAGATAATGATGTTCTAAGCTACCAAAGCTCGAATTACAGCTCTTAAGAGACATGAGTATGGCTCTCATGAAACCTATGTGTCTCATTTGTGTTTCTTTTGCTGTATTTTAGTCCTGGAGACAGAAGAACAATAATAGTAGAAACAAACCCTATGCAAAAAACACACCTGCAAGGGAATACTTCAACAGTACGCAACCACCTTGCAACCTTTTTAATTAAATGAAAGATGCAGTGGGAGAAAAATGTAAGATGAAAGAAAAAAAAAAGAGAGAGAGAGTGAGCCGAGAGTGACTTTCTGTTTGTACAATTGAAAGTCAACCCGAGCTTCAATTTTTATCTTAGAATTTTCTTCATTTATTTGTATTTCTCCAAAATATGACTTCAAGGGCTGACAAAAGACTGGAATGACAGAAATACACTCCCCCATGAATGTACTTGACTCATTTTTAGTCTTGTCTTCCAGACTTCTATTTCTATAACTCTATGAAACTTCAGTACAGATTACATAGAAAGAAGCTTTGAATACTTTATCAAATCATAGTTTATTTCAAAAGCAGAAAGATCCTTCAGTGAGGTTCACATAGTTTCATTTGAAGTCACTGCTATACCCCTTCTCCATTGTCTTTGTTGTCATTTCCAGAACATTATGCACACAAAATTTCTAATGATTTAATTTTAAAGCCCATTTCCATTTAAAACTGGAAAAAGTCTCTAATGTTTCCTATGTTTCTCTAGATGGAGGAATAAGAATTTTAAAAACACTATTTTGTCAACTTTTTAAACTGTTTTTATCCTTTGTGTTTGCTTTTCCCAAATATCTTGGAATATTATTTTTACGGTCTGTTATATCTGTTGAAACAGAAGTTTTGTGCCTCAATGTTATATCAGAAAGAATATTGCATGTAAAATACTATATAACTGCATTTCAAATACAGGATCATATCTGTGGACAATGAAAAAAACTTTGAATGAGTTGGTCTTGCTTATTTGTTTTGACAGTTTGAAGGGAGGTGCAGTCCAGCAGAATACAATGTGCTTCAGTGCTGTTACATACAAAGGCTGTCAGCAGTTGCTTAGAGCTAAGCACTTTGCCCCTGATGCAGTCAGACAGATATGCATGTGCTCAGCTTAATGTACAACAGCAGCTAACCAGGGACACATGGTGAGGTCTGAACATTTGGCTCATTTCCTGGAGCACAGCACAAGAAAAGAAAGGCATATTTAATGATCTTAAGGTCAGTAGACCTTGTACAGCAAAGATACTGTCTTCAAAAAAAATAAAAATCATAATTACATTTTTAGCCTTTATTGTTAATTAAAGGAAATATGAATTTTATAAACAAACACACAGATGAAAAACAGAAAGACCATTAGAAAATTATTGATTTTATTCTCCTATATTGGTAATATTGAGTACGACTAATCATACCCACCTGGTTACACTCCATGAAATCTTTATAGGAAATTTATAAACCAAAAATCATTTGAAAACCTTCAAGTGTTTTTGACTAATGCTCAGTGCTTTCCTATAATAGAGTTGAGAAGTCCCTAGCAGAGCTAAAGTGTCTCCTGTATGTGATGTTTGTAGAGTTTCTTCTTCCCCATGGCTTTTGGAAATAGGTAGAATAAGCCTTGATGCTTTCAGCCTTATGTAAGTTCTAGGATGTCATTATTAGAATACGAGGAAGTTTGGTGAACAGAACACTTACTGTGTCTCTTTGATGTCAGAGTATGAGTGCATTCTCTCTGGAGATGAAAGATTAAGGTATGCATCAGATGTGTGCATAGCAGAAGGAAATTGATTCTTTCAGTCTCTAAAATCTCTAAACCGCAAAACTTATATTTTTCTTAGATCAGATTTTTACAGGATTTACACACCAGGCAAAAGAAAGAAATTTTCAAGTCCAAAAGGAAAAAGGCAATAGTAACAACAACAGCAACATCATCTAAATTTTTCTACCCAATCTGAAAGTTTTCTGAAATGGAATATTCAGCCCTTCAATAGTTTTCAAGATCTACCAGGAGAGAAACTATACAAAGTAAATAATTTTAGAAATTATAAAAGTCCCATTTGTCCTGTATGCATTTTTATCTTGACTTTAAATTCCAAATAGAAACACTTATGCTCCACATCAATGAACCCCCCTCTCCTTTTTTTTTTTTTTTTTTTTTTAATTTACAAGCATGTCTGGGTATCTTATATAGTAATTTAAATAAAATTCTGATTTTCCTGTACTGTAATGATTGGTAACACTTAAAAAATGACAATTTTCTCTAAGTCACAGATTTGTCTTTGTATAATGTATTTATATAAATTTGATGGAGAGTTCAGGGAATGCCACATTTTGGGAATGAGAACAAGAATTTGTGTCTGTTCTCAATACTAAATAGCAAGCTCCAGTGACTCAGTAGTCCACTCTGTCCACACCAAACAGCCACTTAAGATATACCTCAGCCTACGGTGACTATGTCTGTCTGATCTTATGTGAGATATGGAGGGAGAAAAATGTTATCTTTACATGGCTGAAATGATTTCATTATATTCATTCCTTTCAAAGTTTATTTATGGCTGGATAAACACCTGTTCTGGGATGGAAACAAAAATCTGCTGCGATTGTTATGTTAACAGACTCTACAAATGCTCTTAAGTTTGCTGTCACTGCCTCAGACTATAAAATGTCTGCAGTGTAAGGCAGTTTAATGTTTTATTTCAAATCTCAGCAGTGTGAGAAAAAGAAAGCTTTTGGGCTTCATCTAAATAATTTCATATTACAATAAGTGGTGGAACACAGTTCAGTAGTCATCTCAGTGTCAGATGTTTAAACTGAGTTATAAGCATTTATAGCTGCCTCCCACTGCATGCTCAGCAATGTTTGCCACTGCTTAATGATTTTGGCTTAGGTTACAATTGAGCACGATGCTTTTGCTGAGGTCTCCCTTATAATGCACCAATTCATATGCTTTAAAATGTGCAAGTAAACTATCATGTAGCTGTACTGTGTCACTTTGACAGCTTTTTACTGTGTACAAGTTTGAGGTTGCTGCTGCTGTTTCTGGTTTTAAAATTGAGGTAGTTTTTATCATTTTATCAACTTCTAATTGGGATTTTCAGAATTTTATGTCATATGCTTAAGTTATGCAGAAACAAAACCAGAAAACTCAAATGAAAGTTTAACACATAATTTTGTAAAAAACCCCATTGTTAAGGGGTGTATTAAGACTAAACCAGAACAATTTGAACTGCAGGTGCTGCTTACATCTAATTATCTTCAGCTACACACCAACATATTTTGTCAAAGACCCAGTGCTGTAAGAATGAAAAAATATTGTATTCTACAGTTTCCAGGTCACATGATTACATATAATTGAACCAGATAGCTCAGTAAATGAAAAATGCTACCATTTACTTAGAGTAATATCATTTAAACCTATGACCAGAGTGGATACTCCCCACTAAATAAGAAAGCATAAAATTTATTCCCATTGCTTTTTTAATTTCTTTCTACCAAAAATCTTACTCTGCAAGGTGAGGGAAAGTAGGACATGTCCTTGTATTTTACCTTTAATTCTACTATTTTCATGACAAAAAAAAATGTAGGACTGATCTGTATTTTTAGTTAATTAAAAACTAAACTTCTTTGACTCGTGCTCTAGCTTGCCACTTAAAAATTAACTGTGGGCAATAACAAATAGCAAAATGTTCTTTTTCCAGAAGAAGTTCCCCATTGGGATGCAATGAAAATGTTAATAATTAATCAAATAGTCTAACTTAGTATTATTTTTTGCTACCTCACACATATACAAAACCCCACTGATGGTATTTGACTTTTTTGTTTCATAAATATTCATATATAATTGCATTTTCCTTGTAAATTGCCTTTTTTCTCCCCAAAGGGAGGAAAAAACAATTTGTGTGTTAATTTTGTCTCACTGGTTTTGTTCAGCTTCAGTAGCTGAGTATATAAAATAAGAGATTAGATAAAAAGAAATGCACGTAACCTGTGTTTGTTAATTTAAAGAATAATAATAAGGCAATGTTGCTAATTTTGTAGCAATTTAAGTACATTGCTACCTACCAGCATAAAGTGAAAAGCAGACAAGTCAGTGTTCCTATTCCATCTGTCTCCCAACTTTAACACTAATTTTGTTTAGATTCTGCTGCCCCCTACAGAATAGTTAAATATCTAGGATTTTCAGACCCAAGTATTGCTGTCCATTATTTTTTAATCTCACCTGGAAAAATTGATGCACAGCTTCTATGGTGTTCTAGGGAAGCAGAGCTTTATTTGCTGCC
The DNA here is from genome assembly GCA_021164005.1 of Willisornis vidua nigrigula. Taxonomy (NCBI): domain Eukaryota; kingdom Metazoa; phylum Chordata; class Aves; order Passeriformes; family Thamnophilidae; genus Willisornis; species Willisornis vidua. The sequence continues at coordinate 350,097 of JAJPCS010016816.1, read as the reverse complement.
ATTGCTATTTTTTAATATGTTCTGCATGACCTGTGACTTAAAAAAAACCGTTGCCATTTGTTTTGCATTGGTAAACTAAAACTAAAAAAAGAAAAAAACTCATAGGCACTGTTATTGAACCACTGAAATAAGATGAAACATATTTTACATCCTCCAAGAAAACAGAAAGTAAGTTTACTAACCTTTACAACTCAGGAAGTCAGCTAATTATATTCTTTATCAGCTGCTACCTGTATACCACTATTCTTTCCAGACCCCACTATCTGTAACAAACAGCAGCAGTTAAATGCAATGATGCACTTCAGACTCTAATAGAAAACAGACTGTGAATAGGATAGGGAGAAATAGAAAATACAATAAATGTAAACTGCAAACATTCAATTACATTTCAGAAATATAACATGATCTTTGAAATCAAAGGAAAAATAGCATTTGTACTAAATGATATTCATTAAAAGTAGCTATTTAATTTTAAAAAATGAAGCCTAGATTATAATTTCTATGGCTAAACTCAAACTTGAATAGGAAAGATTGCTCTCCATGGATACGACCTGGCTGTCTCATCTTGCACTTTATGTGTCCATCATTTAGGAGATTATACACGCAAGAGCGGAAGTCGAGGAGTCTTCCATCATATCCTGTCCTTGCAACTGTGGGGAGAAAGAAAATAAGCAGGAGACTTCGTATGGCCTGTATAAGCTCCCTTTGGTGTTACCTAGAAACTAGGCATTAGAGGGTAGAGAAATGTCATAAATGTGTTTGAGTTTCTCACTAAATACTTCCCAGAACTGAGCCCAGAAATTCACGTCCTTGGTTTACTGAGATTAGAAGGAAGTTAGGACACTGCATTAATTACATCTCAAAAACATCTTCATTTTTCCTGAGTGCTTCCTCAAATGCTCAAAGAAGATACTACTCTTGAGGAGACAAGTACAGGTTACATCTTCTGGGGCATATGGTGAATTAATCATGGAGCACAAAGTTGTTTGAGCATGGCTGCTTTTGCTTACAAAATAATTTTGTAGAGATGTCAGAAAACCCAACAACACTTACAGGCATTTTGGTGCCTTAGCTCCTTCATATCTTGGAAATAAGTTTTGATTATCAGTTCCTAGGAATCCAGAATCTTTCATTCTCCTCAGGTTTAAGGCTTCCCTTAAATATCCTTTCTGAACATTGTATTTGCCCTGATAATGTCCTTTTCCTTTAGCCCTTGCACTCCTGTCATTTTAACTGAATTACTTGTCTCTAAGTATTTGCTTTTCTCTTGTTGTGACTCAAAACTTTCTGTAAGTGCACTGATAGTATTCACATTCTTAGTTCTCCTTGCTCTACTCCAGAGCAGTTAAGAAGGCTAATTATAGATATAAATAGAAACTGAAGGAGAGGAAGTTGAATCAGAAGCTTACTTTAGTTGTTTCAAATGAGAACAGTATGTGCTCCTTTTTTTCTCTCTCCATTATGTATATGGAATCAGGGAGAAATAAATTTCTGAGTTAACATTAGCCTCTGTAAGCAGTAGACTAAAACACTCCCAAGATGTTCCTTAGTAACTGCCCAAAGTCAGTTGAGGATGTGTCATTGGATCCTTCTCTGACTGATCAGGCTTTATGTTGAGATTTTCAGCACTTTGAATGCACTCATACTTCAGGTAAACCTTCAACTAAGCTGATCTAACAGCTAGACCTGCTGCTGTCATTGGCTGTGTCTCTCTGACCCTTGTCCATAAACTTCTGATGCTGTCTTTGTGCAAATTCCAGTGACTGTCTGAACATTTAATGAAGGTATGAAACATTTTAAAAGAAAAAAAATTATCTCCTTATTTTGTTCCTTAGGACTCCTCAACATACTGTAATAATCACTATGTGACATGCAAAGGAAACATGACACTTGACAGAGTAATGATGTTTATCCTGGGTAAAGACAAAAACTAAGTTCAGGTTATAGGCCATTGCACTGCACTTTCTTTCTAATTCTCACTCTTAATTTAGGTCTGGGTCCTTCAGAGGATTTTGCTGTGGTCAGCATTGCCCATAAACCATCTGTCTCAGTCTAAGGGAAGTAGATGCCTGGTTGAATATAGCACACATACTGTTTTGTGGAATTGGTCCTATTGGCTTCTGAAGAGGGATTTGAATTTATTTTGGATTAATTTTATACTAAATCCTGGCTTTTAATGAAGACTTTATATATTTCACAATTAAAATTAAACAAGGATTAGCTGTAAATGGGCAATGGATCCTCAACCCCAAACTCAAATTCATTAACAGGTAATGTTGCTTATATAAGCACAGTAAAAATGTCCTCCAAAATGCAAAGATCTTTCTCAGATGAGAGACCTGCTATTCTGATCATACCATTTCTTTTGACAACCTCTGCAGCAGTAAATGCAACAAACAATACTACATGGATATAAAATAGCTTGTCCAGAGAAACTTGCCGAACAATATTCCTTTCAAATAATAAAGTGTTTATTTTGAAACATATTTCAGTATTTTCTCACCTGTTTGTTTCAAGTTCCTGGAGGGAAAAAAAAAAAAAAAAAGGAAACAGAAAGATGGAAAAGGCTTAAGAAGTCAGGCTTCCCCCCCCACCCCGAAAGAACAGAGACTAAAGGCAGTGGGGAAATCCCTCTGTAAAAGTACATCTTAAAAGTATTTTCCAATTTTCAACCATTTTCTTAATCTGTATAAGAATCTGCCATTCACTCAAATAGTGCATTTATTTCCTATGTATGTCAGGAGCATATATGTTCACTGCTTCACAAAAAGCTATAACATACAGCACTGGACTATTAAAGCTAAAAACTTTGTGAACAAATCACAAATTGCCATTTTTCTATGGTTTTAACTTGACTAGCTTGGGAGGAGGAACTGAATAAAAGAACAGCTTTGCAAGCTTCATCTAATACCTCAAATAGACTTAAGTGTAGATTTTGTAGATTTAAATATTCACATTAATATTGATTTGCAAGAGTATCAGGGAAGAAAAGCAACACCATTAAAAAGATAGAGACATGATTCCAATTATAGCTGTTGGTAATGGAACTGCAGCATTACTAAAAGCTACAGTCTTAGATTAGAGAGGTACAGTAGTGATTCAAACTCAGAGAGAAGATAAAATAACAACAAACATGTCATTGCTACAAAAGCAAAACCAATAAAGAACGCAAGTATTTAAACAGCAAGACATTATTCCTTCCTATAACACTGTGCCACTATATGGAAGAAGAGCTCTCAAATGTTTATCAAACAAAACTGGGAAGACCTGTAGACTCTGAATGAGTCCTGGATTCCAGTTTAAACTTTCAAGACTGTTTCTGTATTTTACAAGTTTAATATTTAATTTACATAATAAACCAATTCCTGTTGCAGGAGTAAAGTGGGCAAACCATAAACTGTCCTATGAGCTGTTTAACTACTAAGGTACAGTCATGCATCTGTTCTTCACCCTTCTCCCTTACTTTTTCCAATATGCTCGGCCCCACTGTGAGTATTTTATGTGATACTATGATTCCGTAATATAACCTCAAAAGTTGAAAAGTGCTATCTCACCCAACTTACACTGCAGTCTTCTCAGAGAAAAAAAATCCTAACTGAAAGCAGGAGACTCCTTAGAATATGTGTTTCAGAACATTTTATCTATCAATAGTGTGGTCTTGCAAATCGGGTGATCTCATGGCAGGTGTGATCTAGTGAGAGGAAGGAAGATGAAGTGTGGATAAAAGTCATCTTTGGAGTACAGGTGTAAATTCCCTGCAAGACAACTTTTCTTTATTACAACATATACTCCCTGTTGTGTTTCTGAGAAGGAGACAGTTTCATTCTGTTGATAGCACACAGCATTGATGTCAAGTCCCATCTATCCTCTGTAAAATACAATGCTAAAACAATTTCCTTTTCCTTGGTGTAATCCAGCATTTTAGTATTTCACTGAGAGACAGAACCTGAGGAAGTGAGCTTGGTCTCCAGCTGGTGAAGAGTTGTACAATTTTAGAATTCAATATTTTTTTTTTCCACTGAGCACAGCAAGGAACCATTTTTACTCAACTTCAAAACTGTCCTTGAGATCACCAGGTACAAAATAATATCGAATTTATACAGATTATTTAAACTGATAGTATTAGTCACATCCTTTAATTTGAATAACCCTAACTCTGGCTTTGAAAGATCTTTCAAACTAGTCACATTGTGTCACTCAGGCCCTGGCAGACACTGGTTTTATGTAAAGATCAGATCTGCCAGTATGTCATATGTCTATTGGGGGCAAAAAATAAATATGTGCAGAAGAAAATTCCTTACACTTTCAGGTTTCAACTTCCTTCCTTCTACAATCACTATTAATATAAAATGAGAATGAGGTTTTGACATATTAAAGACAACCACAAAAAAAATGTAGACCTCATTTCTGTATGTATGTTTACATTTTTCTTTGTAATTTTTTGCTTTCATTTTTTGAATTTAATTTAGTTAATTTTGTTTACTTCACTGCCTTTTTTCCCCCCATCACTATCTTGCCACTATTTTGTTTCAGTGATGTGGCTCGTTAGTGTGGCATATATTATATAGCATGGTTATTCCTAGCATGCAAATTTTAATCTAATCTAAATATTTTAACAATGCTCATATTTGCTTCTCAACTTCCTTTTATGTTGTAAAGCATTACCTTCCATTAGACCAGTTATGTTAATGTAATTAATTGTTCTATTATTGTTTCTAATTTGCCTTTTCATATGTTAAAATCATAAGAAATTTAGAATACACAGCTAAGTATTGGAACATATTTTTAATTTTAAGCTACAACTCTATATTAAAGTCTAAGATATTTAATTATTTCATATATGGATACAGCATTCCCTATATTATATGGAGTTATATGCAATTGAAGTAACACGGCAACATCACAAGTGTAGTTAACACACACACAAGACACTGACTACTCAACATGAATGGTCAGAAAACCTGTTCCTTTCCTTTATAATTCTGGTTTACAAATGGAACCCTAGAGTTTTGTGCAAGCACAACAGTACAAATAAGCTTTGCTTAACAGAAAGGATTGTCTATGGCACAGTGCCTTAGTGAGGAACATAGCTTTCTTTGTAAGGAATTCTATTCCCTTAATGCATCCAGTTGTGTTTCATCATTTTAGTCAATCCACTGTTCCACTATATCATCTCTCACATTTAGTCCTGCAGTTTGACAGACAAGGTCGCCTTGATACGCAAAACAAAATATTTCTCTATTGAATTTGCATACAATATAAAGCAGTGGGAGACTGCATGATTGCATTCAGCATACAGCAGTCTCCAAAATTCCCTGTCTGGTAAAGACACTAGTCCACTAGTCTTTAAAAAAAACCCAAACCCAAACAAACAAACAAAAAAAACCCCCAAAACCAAAACCAAAACCAACCAACCAACCAAACAAACAAAAAAACCCCAGCAACACCCAAAATCCAGTATTAAGCAGGAAAAAAAAAGTGTAAACCAGTAAAAGAGCACATACATTCATTCCTACTGAAAGTGACAATTTTTCTTTCCTGCACACACTTTCCAAAACAAAAACCTGTCAAAAGCTTTTAGTAAGCCCGTGTATACTGTTACCAGCCTTACTGACAAGTTCATTGGAATCACTAAATATCTCTTTAAAATTTGTTGGTCCTAGGTTTATTCCACAAAAGCTGTATTGACTTTTCACCATAGTATCATGCATTCACTTAATTACATTCTTTTATTATAGTTCTGACTGCTTTGTTTGGAACAAAAGTCAAATGTTATCCAAACCAATGTCTATTCCTACAGAGGTCTTCTAAAAACCTTTGTGAAAATGACACTGCATTTACTGTCGTTCCTGTGGTAACATGACTAAATTAAACATGAGTATTTACATCATAGTCACCACTTCATATTAAGCTTCTTTGAAGTCTATACATAAAGAGAATCTAGTCCTTACTGGTGGGAATTATGGTGAGGAATTTTATTGTGCATCACTTTTTTGTCTTCAGTTTTATCTTTGACTCTGTCTCCTTTTTATCACTATTACTATTGTTATTATTATTTATTGTTTGGTTGTTTTTTTCTTCATTTGAATTTTTAGAGTGATCTTATCTCAATCCAAGAGTTTCAACATTGTCTTCTGTTTTTCATCTCCATCTCACCAGACGGCAGGGGGAAGGGTGAGCTTCAACGAGTTTCGTTATGAAAAGTAAACTTTTCTAGGAGGAATGCAGATACAGCGTAGAGCTTTCTGGCCCAACTCCCTTGGCAAGTGCAGCCAACTAGAACCAGTTGCCCAAGACTGTGTCCATATGACTTTTGAATATCTAAAAGACAAGAGACTCCATAACTTCCTTGGGTTGCTCTGTCACCCTTACAATAAAAAAAAAAAAAAAAAGTTACACAAAGTTCAAACCAAACATCTTGTCATTCAGTTTGTGGCAATTGAGTCTGGCCCTGTCACTGGGAACCACTGAAAAGGGGTGCTCTGTTCTCTCTGAATCCTCCCTTCAGGTATTTATATCCACTGTACAGACTGTACATATTTAATACATCATACATATTAATCCTGAGCTTTCCCTTCTCTAGGCTAGATAGTTACAGCTCTCTTGATAATTCAGCATTTTGAATTAAATATTATTACTCAAATTTCAAAATAACTAATTATAATCTGTTCAGAAAAAAACCAATTATTTTATTTACTGGGTTTACATGGCAAGGTTCTGGTAGCAGCAAAGGCTTGAAGTAGTGGTTTGTGCAAAAAGACACAAGAAGCTGCCCTGACATTTGATAGAACTATTTTCAATTAATTCCAAAACAGTCTTGTCACTGGCCAAAGCCGAGCCAGACAGTGATCTTGGTAGTGCCTCTGTGGTAACCTACCTAAGAAAGAATAAAACTGCTGTGCAGTGAGGAGCTGGGGGAGAGAAGTGAGAATATGTGAGAGAAACAGCGCTGCAGAGACCAAGGTCGATGAAGGAGACAGAAGAGGTCTTTCAGGTACTGGAACAAAGATTTCCCTGAAGCCTGTGGTGAAGACCATGGTGAAGCAGGTCCAAGTTGGATCACATATCCACCTGCAGCATGTAGAAAATTCCATGTTGGAGCAGCCTCCTGGCAGGAACTACAGCTTGTGGAGATAGGTACTTGGCAGAAACAGGTCTTCTGGCTGTACCTGTGACATTGCAAGGGACCCATCAAGGAACAATATGTTGCTGAAGGACTGTGTCCCATGGAAAAGACCTATGCTGGAACTTTTCTTGAAGAGCTGCAGCTCACGGGAAACATCCACATTAGAAAAGTTCATGAAGGACCCCATGCCAGAGCAGAAGAATGTGAGGAGGAAGGAGCAGCAGAGACAAAACACTGTGAACAGACTGCAAATCCCATTCCTTGTTTCCCTGCTGTGATATTGACTCAAAAGATTTTATTCAAATTTTCTCTTCCTGTCTGGTTGAGGGGAGGGAGTGTTAGAGTATCTTGGTGGGCACATGAAATCTAGCCAAGATCAATCCACCACATTTAAATACTAAAACTAAAAACACTCAAACCCCACACATACATATTTCATTTAATGGCCTTTTTCTGGTTTTGTCTATGTTTGTTATTTTCTTTTGCAATTCCATTTATTTCAAGGAGTTGCTCATGGATGCACTGTTTGCAAGCAGATACTTCATGAAGTTACACTTGTTATGTTTGCATGAAAGCAATTTGTGATCTCTGTGCTAATGGCCATGTCAAGTTTTCTGCAGTACAGGCTGCAACGAAGCTACAGAAGAGTTTTCTCTGGGAATATTCACATGTGTACTCTTCTGTATCTAGAAATAAAATGCCTCTTTGCTTTTGAAAAATAATGTACTTTCCAAGGGTAATATAAAATCACATAATCTTACACGGACTTTCTTCAGAACATAGAGTCTGATTTCCATGTAAGTAGAGGCCATAAAATACTACTTCTACCCTTGTAATACCACAAATATTTTAGTATTGGTTAGAATGTATTTCTAGAAAAGCATCAAATATATATTTAATAAGAAATAGATGGAACTTACTATAATTCTCTAACAATTTGAAGGGACTGGTGGTGGGAGGTGGGGTGTGCTCACTTCTAGAGTTCTCCATATCATCTCTAAAGCAGAAATAGCCCTGTTCTATTTTCTCTTCAATAAAACCACATGGAATTAAATTGAGAGGGATAGCAGCATCTACATAGCCAGTACTGCCCTTGAAATAGCACATGAAATAACACTGGACACTGAAAGAGCATTGGACATTGAAATAACATGTCAAACAACTAATTTCATCTCTTCTTTCCTAATAACTCTGTGGCTGAAAAATGATACCTGTGTCTGGACAGCAGTTCTCTGTATCTCATCATAATTTATAAATATATGTTCATCTACCTGTATGAAGGGCAAACTCAAACTGTAACTGTTTAGCAGTGATAGTCTGTGACTGAGAAATAATCCAGCATGGAATCTAGCATGAAAAGTAGGAAGATCCAACTACCAAATGTGTTACAGTGGCTGGAAGCAAGATTGCCAGAGGTAGAAGGATTCCCTGAAAGGGAGTGAATTTTCCCTAAGTAATAAGAAACAGCTGCATCACTATCTTGTACCTGTCCTGCAATATACGCTCTCAGGGATTACCTTTGAGTAGCAGAGCTGGGCTGGTGGATAGACTTAAGGGTGGGCCGAGGTGCCTCATGCAACTGCACAGAGGACTGGTGCAGGTGCAAGTATACATAAGGTATCATCTAGAGATACATTTTGTAGGCTCCTTATGGGACCATTTATAGCAGTGGGACTCTGCCCCATACATTATTCATTATTTTATATTTATATTTAAGCACAAACATGTTTAATTCACCTCAAAGGGTACCATATATGATCTGACTCCACAAGCATCACACTGAAGACTGGAGTTCTTAATGAAGCACCATCAGAAGGCTCTTGTCCTTAGACAAATCCACTCATCCTGTGCAAGGGTCCTATTTAGTGACAGCAAAACTACTGCTATGCTTCCACTTAGTCTGAGAAAGAAAATCCTTACCTTATGTACATTCAAGGTATATTTTCAGATTAGCATTCCCAAGAAGAAGGGAACACCTTCCAGGACTGCTGAAATAAAATGTTTTTCAAGTCAAAAAGGCCTTGTTTTATGACATACATGTGAATATATAATTTGCCTTTGTCACTTCAGTTGTGGTTGGGTAGCTATAAATTATTTTTATATTTGCTCAGGTCTGTGTTAAAATGATTTCATATCTGTTCAAACAATGAAGAAAAATGGCTTTTTTAATGCCTGGAGTCTTCTTAAACACTGTCTCTAAAACAGGATTGAGGAAACATTTTCTTAAATATCATGCATTCATAAACTTCTTAAATAGTGGGATTTGACTGATATATATATATAAAATGAGACACAATCACATATGAAGGAAGATTTGCACAGAAACAGACATGCATGAAACAGGGACAGCTAGTTTTCCTTGATTAATAAACTGCAGGAGATAGCTGTGTGTCTACAGACTGTGATGTCTGCATCTTTAAGTAGTTCTGTGAGACAGTCACATTTCCATGTGAGAGACAGAGAGTTCTTCCTCTAACCCCACATGCCTTTTATATTTCGTTTCCCTTACAGAACTAAAGCAAACCAGGATAATGTCCTGCCTAGGGTTTTGGAATAGGAACATACGACTTTATAGCTTTTGTCATATGTAAAGTTGATACGTCCTCATAACTGTTCTGCTGTCCTGTCAGTGATTGTAACAATAACAATTTGCCCACAAAGGAACTCCTTTGCTTTTGAAGTAACCTGAGATCCAATTGCAATAGCGATTCTTCTGGGAACAAGACAAACTGACTGCTCTTCACAGTTTTCATACCCATCAGAAAAGAAATCCAGACCAGATCATTAGCCTTATCTAAATATACCTTAAAATCTGACATTTAAGAGTTTAAGTTCTCATTAAAAGCTACAGGAAGGTAATAAAAATTGAAATTAGGCAGTATGTCAGCCCACTACATCTTTGCAAGAAAGTAATCTCAAGGTTGAGTAACGATGGGATGAGCACGTTAAAAAAAAAAAAGAAAAAAACCCAACACCATCTCATGTGGCCTTGGGGAAGAATCTAGAGAATATCAGAGTGCCTCACAGTGATGCCAAGTGCCAAACATAGCATTAGCACTCACATTGTCCAGTGAACTGGGTCTGGCTGAAACAGAGTTAATTTTCCCCCATGGCAGCCCTGATACTGCTGTGCTTTGCATTGGTAGCTGGAAAGGTGTTGATAACACCCCAGGTTTTTTGGCATTGCTGAGCAGTGCTGCCACAGCATCAGAGCTGTCTCTACATCTGACCTCCCCATCAGTAGGCTGGGGGTGGGCAAAATCTTTGGATGGAACACAACTTAAACACCTTAAACAGCAGACTCAAACTAACTAATTTATACTATATGGCATCTGCTCAGATATAAAAGCTAAGAAAAAGGAGGAGGAAGGGTGGGGGAAGACATCCATTGTTTATAATATTTGTCTTCCAGAGCTACCACTATACATGTTGAAGCCCTGTTTCCTGGGAAGTGAGTAGACATGGGTTGCTAAAATATTAGGATTTTTTTTCCCTTTACTTGCAAGTGTGGCATTTTTCACTTTTGCTTCAGTAAACTGCCTTATCTCAAAGGTTTTTTTCCATCTTATTTGCTCTCCCTTATTCAGCTCTGGAGGAGATAAAGCTGCTTGGTGGGCACCTGGCATCCAGGTAGGCAATCCACCATATCTACCTATAGACGATCACACAAGGTTTTGATTAAAAGAGAATCAAGCACTTAAAACTTCTTGCCTTTCAGACCAGTGAAAAAAATCCCATTCTGTTCAGCATTTCACTGTAAAGATTTAACATTTCCCCACAACTATTAAAAAAAAAAATCAACAGAAATCAGCATATTTCATCAAATAAAAATATTGCTAAGTATTTGGGGTTTTATATTTAATTATTTTACTTTCTAAACTTATTTACTAGTGGTCACAGATGCTGAGTGGGTTTTATCTCAGGTAATTAGGTGTTTGCTGGGTATGTATCCTTATATAGACAAGAGTAGCAATGAACTCTCAGTACATGGCCTGAAAGATATCGTGCCAGAAATGGGCTGATCAAGAAAATGCATCAGCCTCTGAGAATGTTCTCACAACTGCAGTTTGAATGTAGTGCAAATGTTCTAAATGTAAACATGTTAAGTCATGGGATTCTCTTTCCCATAACCCCCTGCCAGGCCAGGGGGCTGGGAGAAAGAACCATGACCTCCTGTTACCTGAAACCCTCTCCCATGATATGTAAATCCCTGTACTCCTATTGGCACAAAGCCAAACCCCCCCCTTGTCCCTCATTGGTGAAATTGTATCCCTACAAACCCTATATAAGCCGGTACCCCTGATTAAACTTCCTCTTTGTTCCTGCCTTTGCCGGTGGTCCCTGTGCGTCCTTTCTGGGGGCTCAGAGACCACATGGTCGGGGTAAGCAGAGAGCACACACTTCTCCTGGGTTAATGAACTAATAATCCAGGACGAGGAGATTCCATATCGTTGCAAGATTCCTTCAGCACACACCATAACGAGGCTACAAGAAAGCAACCCTCACAGACAAGTCATCATAAGCTTGCTTTGTATTCAACAAAGAAAAATAAGCAATGTTAGGCCCTGAGTCTTTTGAATTATTTTAGACATCTGTTTTAGAGCAAGATAAATCAAGCCAACAAAGTGCCTACTGATTTTGTTGAATGCCTGAAAGGAGAGGCCAAATGAAGCCCTACACTTCTTAGATGAATCCTGCCCTCTGAGAGATAAGACAAACACAGGGTTCATGTACGGTCTTTCAAGCATGGCTTCATAGTGAATTAATAGATTAGAATAAAACTGTTCTAAGGCTGCTTATACGTGAGAGGGGAGACCTGAAATTGTAGTTATCATAGAAAATCTGTGTCTGGGTGTGAGGGAAAGTCAGAAAAATAACTGAAGGAAGAATGAAATAGTCATCTCAAAGAAGCAAGCTTATGCAAATGGCAGAAAGCAGCAATCAACATTCACAGCCGTGATCCCACTCAGATGTTGTAAATCTATATGGACTGTTTTGGTCTTATTAATGTGGACAATCACCAACCACTAGAACTGTCAGCTTGTGAAAGTAGAATGGCTAAAATAAAAGAATGAAATGTATAAAAATGGAAGGCAGAAGCATAAGCTCTTAACAGCTTATAGTGACAATAGCAAATACTGTCTTCTTCTCATGCTGTCACTGAAAGGAATTGTATTCTCCATTTGGATGTTTGGCAGGCACACAATTGCCAGAGCAGACATCATCACTTGTGCCTTTTTTCTATCTAGTTGGCAGCATTTTCAGCTGTGTTGCAAGACAGTTGTATTTACTTACTTACTTATTTACTCTGAAAAACACATTCATGCATGCATCATCAATTGTCTTCTATGAGCTTGAGTCAGCTAAGGATCCTGAGTGGAGCTGCTGACTCATACTGACTTCTAACACATGCATTGTATTACTGTTAAATATTCTTATTGACGTTATTAGTGTCATAGGGACAGAGTGGGCAGAATGAAGTAGGGTTGTTTGTACCTTAAAATGAAAGCTCAATGCTGTAGGCATTCTGTGTCTGCAACACAAAAGGAGGCCTTTAGTCTCCACAAAAGCTGTAGTTACGTAGTTGTTATTGTGACAATTCATCCATTCTAAAATTGTTCAGCCAAAACAAGGGGCATATCAAAATGAGTCAGAAGGAGCAAAAGCATGAGCTAACCTCACTGTACCAGCTAAATTCTGTAAAAATTCCAGGTCCTGCAACATATGTAGGATTGCTTGGAGAGAAGAGAAGCAACAGATGCCTTGACTATTTCATTTAACTCTGTGCCTCTCGGTGTGCTCTAAACTTCCCCAGCTATGTTATGTAGCTCTGATTTTTGATAATATCAGAGATACCAGACTCCAACTCCCCACAGCCCTACCCCCTCTAGCTGTGGGTTCCACCCACTACCCCAGAGAGGATCTCAGTACCCAGGGCTGGTGCTGCACCTGGTGCCTTCCTGGCTGCCCTGCTCCTGGTGGATAGTGGGATAGGTTCTGACTGGTCCCCTGTACAGGTTTCCAATCCTCAAAGACCCTTGAGCCCACTTAATGTGAGACAGTGTCATGGATGTTTATGCACTTGGCTTGTTTTCTTAGTTTTCAGTTAAAGAAGATGTCCATTGTGACTGGTATAATTGTAATTCAATTGTGTTGATTTTCTTTGCCTTGCCTAGAGCAGTCATTGAATTTTTCAACGAAATTCATTCTGTGATGCTGGTAACAAGAATATATCCTAAAATGGAACTTGAAAAGGAGGGGACCATGTTGTAGAAACCTGGAATAGATGTTAAAAAAAAGGAGTTGGGAGTTCTGGCAGGCAACAAGGTGAACACAAATCAGCTGCTGAAGATCTAGTAAATCTCACAATAAACCTTATATGTAACCATACTAGCTTAATGACGAGAGTACAGCAAAAAGTTGAAGGAGGTGATTTTTCCCTGAATGTTTGCTTCTCACAATACAAGACAAGCGGGAGCTAGTCATTGTGATGACTAGAGAGTGGAGCAAACAATACATAGTTTGAGACCAAATGAAATTTGTTTCCTTACCCTGGAGAAAAGAAGTCTGAGGGAGGTCTTACAGCAGACTTCCACTGAAGAGGGAATGAAGAGGAGATTGAGCAGACGCCCCCCCAGCAATGCACAATGAATGGCAAGATACAACAGTCACAAGTTTAAGAAGGGGAAATCATGATTGGACAAAAAAAAAACAACCAAAACCAACACTTAAACAGAGAGTGTTCAAGCACTGAAGCAAATTGTGAAGAATGGCTTTAGAATAAAGACCCTCAGAAATATTCATAATTTGATTGGACAAGACTCAGAGAAACCTGGTCTAACTTAGAGGCCAGCACTGCTTTGAACAGGACGTTTTCCTAAGTGATCTCCAGGATTCCCTTCCAAACATTCTTTCTTTCTATGATGTTTTGATGTCTTTTAACCCTGGAATTAAAGAATTGTCCCTCTGACAGCTGTCACCATTAATATTTATGTGGAATCCCTCAGGAGTTCTTGGCCAGCTACCTTTATCATTGGGCTGGTGAAATCAGTCACTTAGCCCACTGGTGACTAGAACACACTGGAACAGACAGACATAATATAATGCAAATTAGAGGAAATGATGAAAATTACTTGCATCCTGAATTAGTTTTGGGGAAATAAATCATACACATCATTGTAGCTATTCACTGAAAACATCTGTTCAGTAGAAACTAAAAGCAACTAAGATTTTTAATTTTATTAAAAAGAAATAGAAATCATCAAGAGTCTGATGCAGGCATAGATCCTCCTATGATCTGGCCTGTCATTATTTAATTTCTTCTGGTTTTCACTGAAAGGTAAAAGGAGTGTTATCATTAACTTGCTGAGGTAAGACATATTTCAAAGAGTATCTGCAGGATTCATGATGTCTTAATGAACTCAGTAAATAACTTCACTCAGTATATAATGGTCTGACTATCAGAATTATGGGTTGTTTACTGCCTTGATAATGTGATGGGGTTTTGTTCCAAATGTCAAATGTATATATTCTGCCTTTTCACCACATTTATCTGTAAGTGCTATACACCCTGAATTTCAAAAATTGCCAGGCATATTTATTGTGGGAGTGTAGCTTTCTGCTTCCAGTTCCCCTTTCATTTAGAATTGCTAATTAGTTACCTCACATTTTAAGATGATATGCCATAGAGTGCAAATGATTTCAGGGTAGTTATAAGCTAGATGAAGAGCAGCTGAAAAACAGGTGTCTGCCTTTTGATTGGATGCTTTGCAAGAAATGAAGAGAAAGTAATGATTGCTGAAGAAGGAAGTTGGATAGAAATCTTTACCTCAATGTGTAAATGCACACAGTATATTTGACATTTTACCAAGTCAGTACAAATGCCACCTCATTTCAGAGAGAAATAGAATAATATGTCAGTGAAAGGATGGATACCAACAGACACATGAAAATTTGCATTGAAAAGTACACAAGTGGACATGATGTCCTTTATACTATTTAAAATTTGGGCACTGTGGAGGAAGCAGAGATCTGAATTAAATGGTCCATTTTCATCCCAGTCTTGAAGAGGAACTATGTTCAAATGAATAGTAATTCATTATGCTGTGCCCTTCTATTGTTTTCATATGCAGTTTTAAGCATCTTGAAGCATAGTATGCTTAACAGCATCAATTAAAGCTCTTCCTTCTAGAATAAGCTATACATTCCTCCAAGACAACAAAAGCATTAAACTTCTGATGAGCAGAGTCCCTTGGCAACCAATAATTTAATTAAGATTTAGCTTTTTAAAAGTATTATGTATTAGGGCCAGAGAGAATTTTCTGGTTTTTTGAATTTCACTCCTTTAGCTGGAATGGCTCTCCAAAGCCTTGTCGGGAGACATTCCTGGAAAAACACACCCTATCAAGTTTATCAGCACACTTTCAAAGACAAGTCTTTTCTGAAAATAAAGAGGATAATCAAGAATTTTTAACCTCATTGAGCTTTTTTAGTTACCTTTAAAATTAGTCAGCATAAAATAGCACAAAATAACTTTTCTTTCTGGTCAATTATAACTCTTTCAAAATTCCCAGAAAAACAAACAAACAATTCCCCAAAAAGTCAAATGCAAAGCTGAAAACAAACAAGTGAACAAAAAATTTTGTAATAGTTGAAGCCTTCTGACATTTCTCATCTTTTGTGAGTGCAGAGAACAGAACTGCAGCTTTTGCAGTCTGCAGCTGCCCTTTCTGCTCTGAGATTGTTAAGGAAGGAGGGAGCCTGAAAATCACATAAGGCTGGGAGTTTAGCTGAAATTGGACTGCTCTGAAAGCCACAGGAGGTCTGGCTTGAAAAGCACATTTCCATGACATTTTCAGTATTGAATTCTTAAGTTTTCCTTTTCAATCTGAGTAAAAAAATTATTTTTCTAGAAAACAAACAAACATATAAACATTCAATTTCCTCATCACTTTTTGCAGAACGTATTTAGAACTCTGTGCCAGAGGAGAATGGTTCTAGTGACACCTTTGACAACAGTCTATCAAAACATTGATAGAAATTAATAGAACTAAGGTTATCCACTAATAAGGAAATCTGGGCACACAAATTTGGAAAGCAAGCACATGAATTTTCGCCATTCTAAGGGACTGAATAGAGTTACTATTATTTTCTAATGTGTGCAAATATTATTCAAGTATCTATGGAAAGAGCAATTTTTCCAGCTAGGAGCTAAAATTTTATGGAATCAGTTTTTCTTATTCAGAAATAAAACATTTATGGGAGAGTTCTTCACATGGCTTGAGGACAGTCATTAATATAAGGCAATGCAATAAGATCAGCCCTTTCCTCTATGTTGACAGGACTAGAGCTTTGCTAGAACAAAGAATTGTCAGTTTGTATCTTGCAGTCTGCCATATAATGTGATATGTACCTAATTCAGCTTCAAACTTCAGTACTTGAAGTAGGATAAGGTTTGGAATTATGATGTCTAAATAGAGATGTCTTCCTGATGATACCTTTAGATCCTATTGATGCCCATACAATAAGGATGTGGAACTCGATTCTGCTTACTAAAAAAGTTTTCTGGGGTCATTTTAGGTGCCCTACATTATTCTAGCTGCCACTCTAGAATATTGTGGGTGCCCTGTAGGTCTTGTCTCAGATCTACTAGTCACATGGCAAGGATCTTGGAAAGCTTCACATGCCTTTTAGAAATCTGAGTTTGAAGCCACAAGGGAGGCTAAGGTGGACAGCTAGAGCACAGGTACAAGAACTTTTACCCCGAAGTATCACATAATAAAAGATATAGAGAAAACTCATGTCTTTTTAAAGTGACAGCTGGAGACCTATCAGAATGTCTTAGGACATCATTAATAGTATTAAGTCATATGTGTGGGCACCTGAATAGATTCCTCAGTGCTTATGTAAGATATTGATTTATGCAACATCATGTTTTAACCCCAGATGCCAACTAAGGACCATGTTGGTATTCAGTAATTTCACTCCTCACACCACCTCTCCTGTGGGATGAGGAGAATCAGATAAAGGTAAGATCCATGGCTTGATATAAGAACAGTAAAAATTGAAATATAGTAATATATGTTAATAGTGATGATGACGATGAAGATGATGACAATGATGATGATAATAACAGTGGTAACAAAAGGAAGATGACAGAGAGGGAGAGAGGAATAAGCCCCAAGTAAAACAAGTGACCCAGAATGCAGTTACTCAGTGTCTGCTCACTCATGCCCACTTTGTCCCCAAGCAGTGATTGGCCCCTCTGCGACAACTCCCCACACTTTATATACTGAGCATGCTGCTCTGTAGTATGAAGTATCCCTTTGGCCACTTTACAGCATCTGTCCTGGCTATGGTTCCTCTTGGCTCCTTCTGTACCTGCCTGCTGGCAGAACATGGGAAACTGAAAAGCCCTTGATTTAGAGTAATAGTGTTTAGATACAGCTAAAACATCAGTGTGCTATTAACACTATTATCCAAAGCACAGGTACTAAGAAAAAAATAAATTTCCCCAAACCAGTACAGCAAGATATAGACACCGACAAACTTTATAAACTTATTCTCTTTAATGATTAACTGGTGGTCTAAAGATACATAAGCTATAATAAAAATCCCCTCTTCAGGGTGCTGAGAAATATATACTAATTTTGATTATTTTCCACAAAGATCTGAGAGACAAAAATTTCAAAAAATATAGATTATTTTTGTTTTAACATAAGAAGTAAAAGGAAGAATATTTTAGAATTTTTCCAGCTTCCACATAAATATCACAGATTATTAGTCCATTTTAATCTGTGGTCATGGTTTCATAGAGTTTGATGTTATTACCTCAAAACAGCTATCAATGAGTAAATAACAATGCATTTGTTGAAGCTTTCTTGATCATTTTTGATAGCATATTAAATCATTTTGGCCCAACAAACTGAAATTGCAATACAACTCTTGCCTTCATCATAACACTTTATTTGAGCAACAATATTAATCATGCTCACTCTTCATTGCAATCTCTTTAAGACATTAATATGCATATATTGTAACACTTGGAAGTTCTCCTAATTTATTAATAGACCATACTTTCTCTTTTCTATCCATTCTCTAAATGACTGAAGAGATCTGAAAGTGGCAGTCTCCAAGAGTTCTAGATAAATTAATATTCACAAATTTTATAAAGCAGTTTCACTAGGAACCGATCTGGCAGAATTCATTCTTTGTGCATAATTGTCTCTATCAGATCCATAACTTGCTTACTCAACAATTTATTTTAAAAATGTAATGAATAAAAAAGATTTCTCAATAGCTTCTAAAAACTGATTGAGGAATAAGGAAACAGAACAAATGGAATATGTAATTGCCGAAAATTGTTGTGTATTGTTGTTCAAAATTGTTATATATTGTTGCTCAAAATTAGAAACAACTCACCATGGAAAAGACAGTTATTCAACTAGATTGCAAACTTAACATACTAGCTTCCCAGAATATCATTATATCTACATTCCTAGTGTTTATTTGGTTTGTTAGGTGTTTTTTGGCTTGTATTGTTTGGAGGGGTGGTTGTTGGGGTATTATTTTTGCTTTTATTTTTTCCTTTTATTGTTTTTTCCTTTTTTTCCCTCTGTAGTCTTTCTGTCACATTAGAGACAACATAAAATAGTTACTAATTGTTGGGGTTCAGTTGGTCTAAATTTGTAATTGCCCTAGTGCAAGCTTCATTAGCATCTACTATGGCAGATTTTAACAGTGGGAAGAGAAGGGGGATGGTTTTTTTAACTTGTTTGAATTTTTTAATTGTCTCTTTAAAGCAGTTTATAACATGATTATTTAAGTCTGAAAAAAACTAAGAGATTTAAAAAGTTAAAGGAGTCAGAAATAAATGGTTTTTGGTGGCTCTGAATTCTCTTCATATATCTGTGAGCCCTACTGAGACATATAAACAAAGTAACCATTAGAGTGATGCTATAGTTTATTTCTCCCAATAAATAAAAAAAATGAAAATTTAGACTAAACTGAATATTCTTCTTTTACTCTTTTGAGAATACTATGCCAACCCTGGATGAAAGACAAGAAATTAAGAAAAATTCAATGGGCTGTTAAATACAATTTATCTACATAATAAGGATGTATATCACCATTTTTAAGATGAATAGCTTAAATTGATCATTGTTTCCTAGAATTTGAGTATTCAGAATCGTTAAAAAAAATTACAGGTGTCATTTCAAGATTAGGAGCAGCGTATATGCACTCTAAAATGAAAACAAGAATATTGATGTTGATTTAAATGAGAAAAGGGGGTGCAAAGCACAACAGAATATAATTTAGTGAGTAAGGACATAATCAGCTCACTCTCAAAAGTAGGATAGAGAGGAAACATCAGCAAGACAATGACTGGATAAGACATAGTATTTCTGCCAAACATGGGAGTTGACAGGACCAGCAGGGAAGATTTAGCATGAAAGAATGTCTATATACCTGAAGGCTAAAGAGAGAGAACTAGAGCACTGCAGTAAACTCTAAAAGAATTCATAATCAAATGATCACTAATGCAGCTCTGAATAGTATGCCTTTCCTTACTCAGTGATAATTTACTGCAGGTAAATCTCTCAAAAAACATTTAACTGATCTTGCTCACAATTAGAGCATGAGCTATGGCTTTCTTCTCTCAGATATTACCACATTTGGGCAAAATAGTTTCTGTTGCATTTTTTTAATACCATACATTTATAATTTCATAGCTGGTTTCTTGCAAACCTGAACAGACATCTGTGAAGAGCTATAGCCAGCTTCTTAAAGATCACATTACACAGCAATAGTTGTCTCAGAAAGATTGTTTAAAGCATAATTTATCCCACTTTTTGTGCTTTAATTTTTATGATCCTATCAGTTTGCTACAATGAAATTTAGAAGCAAAATATTTTAAAACTGTATTGGACTCTTGGTACTTATTGAAGTACTGAGTGAAACCGAATTGTTGGATTAAACACTATACAAAATTGTTATCACACAATTAGGGGAAAAAACCCATCTGACACCTAAAAGAAAATCAGAGAAACTGACACAGTACATGTTCCATGGATTATTTAAACCAAATAAACACATGAGCAGACCTTCGCAAATGGAGCAGTAATGAATGGAAATGGAAAAGAGAAGAGGTTCATTATAAAAGAGACTGCCAGACAGATGAGAAGAACCTACAAGATTTGCCACATTTTGCTTGTTTCTTCTTTCAGTGAAGTATTTCTTTGCTATGAGGTTTCAGATTTTGACACTATATTTCTTCAAAAAAACACATCTGAACTTTCACTGTAAGGTACATAATATTTATAGAAACAAACTGTTTACATTTTATTGCAATAGCAGTTAAGCTTGCTTTTTTTTCAATTTTTTATTCTATTTTTTTCCCCTTCAGCATAAACATTTTTTTTCTGGAGAATTTGGAGAGACAGGTGATGGAAAATATGAAGGAATGCCTGAAACCTGACTAAATTGACTAGTGCCAGTGCTGTACTGTTGCCAGTTTGTATTTGTCAGAAGCAGCTATATGTGGTCTGAAACATGTTTTTGAGAGAGACAAGAAGTTGGACAAAAAGAATAAAAAAATAAAAGGAGCACTTTACAAACAAAATTATATGTAACTTAGGAGGATTCCTGAAAAAAGAATTTCCATTATAGGACTATCAGAAACTTTTTCCAGTTGAACAATTAAATTGTTTCGCAAATTTCCTTAAATACATTTTGTTTTATAAAAATTTTCTTGAATGGCAAAAATATATCATTAAGTAAATGATTAAGGCAAATATAGAAATGTCAAGTATTAAAAACATAAAAATAAGTAGAAACTCATTCAAAGAATCATGGCCTATTTTGTCTTTAGGTTTTGATTTTATTTGGTTTGATTTAGACCCTTCCTGAATTTTCAGGACCATCTATTGTATTTACCTTTTTTTCCCCTCAATAAATCATAGTATGTGATAGTCTAGTAATTTTGATTTTAAATCAATATCAATGTTTTCTCATGCACTTTGATATCCTAGAAACTTCAATATTTGAAGACATTTTAAATATAACTCTGGAAGCACAAACCCAGTGTTTTGTCATAGCTTGTGTAATGCTTCATTTACATTTTTAAAATATTCTGAAATGAACAAACAGTAACAGTGTTACATCATCACAGATTTGTTCTAAGAGAACAATAATGCACCATTATTCCCAAAAGTTAAGATTTCTAGAAGCTCATTTAGCTCTTGCACAAGCCCATATTGCACCTTCCAATGGAGCTAGACTTGCTCATAGGTGTAATGCTGTCAAATTATTTATGAGAGGTGTTAACAGTCTGTGGACTGAAGCAAGACCAAACTCAGAAAGCTTATACCTACCTCCCACCAGACAGACAGGTTAAAATTCAGATGAAATCCAAGCTTTCAAGAACCACAATAATTAAAAGACTAAAGCTATTTCAACGTATATCAGGTCATACTTCTGATCAGAAAACACACATTCAAAGGTCTGTACAGCAGCCAGAAGCACAGTATACAATATAAATGATCATTACCTTAAAAAGTAAACTTCCATTGAGCCTTTGAGTAAATAGTTTTTGGGCTGTAGTAGTAGATGCAGAATAATCTCATTAGGCCCAGAAAGATTCAACCTGTACTTTATAAAAGACTAATCAGTTCAAGGGAAGGTACTTGTATATATTTTGCTGTGGCAGGTTTCCCATTGGGATATTCCATACTTTTTTCCTTTGTTTAACTTGTTTCTGAAAATTCAGAAGTTGAAAACTCTGCCTACAGTGAAAGACACATACTTTTCTCATTTTCATTTCTCCTCTATGATTTTGTAGTAAAAATCATATATATTTACTGATAATGCATATCTGCTTAGCCTAGAAGATTTTTTTTCCCCTTCTGTAGATGTCCTGGAAAACTCAGTAGTCATGGAAAGATAATAATTTCAGCAACTCATTGTTATTTTCCTGAGGAATCTGATTGTCAAGTTTACAAATTTAAAATCAACAGAATCCTCAATCATGCTATACTTATTCTATTTTTGGTCTACAGTTGTCACATAAATTTAACATTATTCAATACTTGTCTAAAATGACTCAGTGGGTAAAGGAGTGTTATCCAAATTTCCTCATTGTTCCTCACAGGCAAAATTCTCCTTTAAGGCAACTGCAAGTTGCACCAACCTTCATCTAAGAGCCAATTACACACTTTTTCTGTATTCCACAACTGACTTCACACTAGGATGACAAATAACCTTCCTATTGTTTGAATGTCCAACTCTTCCTCTCCATATTCTCAACATCTCCAAAATTAATCATTGCACATCACACAACAGAAGTTTATCTGTTTTCATGTATAAATCCAATAATACTTAAAATAAAGCAACACTGAAGAAGAAGAATTTTCTTCCTCACAGAAGGAAAGGACCTCTACTTTCTGTATGCACAGTATCAACTGTGGATATTACAATCGCTATCATCATGACATATTGTCTCTTTTTTTCTAATATACATACATCTAAAAAAAGTATGCTAATCAACAATATTTTAATTTTGCCTACTAAATTTGACTGACAATCTCAGAATCTTCAGGAGGTCAGTTCTGTTTAAGTAGGCATCTAAAATTCTTGAACTTATGTGCAAAAAAACAGCAACAATAAAAAAGTACAAAACAATAAATATATTTTTTGGAAACATGTAACCCTTGAAAATCTAATATATGTCATCCTTAGTCTTAACAAACAATTTTGTTCTGTGATTTTGGACCCACAAAATTATTCAAGAATTGAAAACATAGCAACTTAAATAACAGGAAAATTGGTGATGAATACAAATTTGGGAAAATGTTCATATTGTCTCGGTAACTTTGTCATCTTACATATTTTCCAAAATAAATTTTATATTTCAATGAACATTATCTACAGCTTAGTGAATTAACTCATTTTAGTGTAATGTAAT
Source organism: Willisornis vidua nigrigula (assembly GCA_021164005.1). NCBI lineage: Eukaryota > Metazoa > Chordata > Aves > Passeriformes > Thamnophilidae > Willisornis > Willisornis vidua. The sequence continues at coordinate 327,010 of JAJPCS010016816.1, read as the reverse complement.
AGAGGAGGTGACAGGCTTACTTTTTGCCAGAAATCCTGGCATTTGTCAAATTAAATGGGGTTTTGACTTAAATGGGGAATATTTTCTGTAGATTTTATCATTATTGCATTCATTTACAAAACAATTTCAACTTCTATTGACAAATCTCTTAAAATTGTTGTAATTACTACTTTTGATTACACTTGTCCATTAATGTTTGAAACACCTCTTCATGACATATCCTTTCTATATTGAACTCAAAGAGATTATTTATGCAGTGTCACATTTTTATTCGAAAAACTTAGGCTATAATTTATTAATATGTATAATTTTATTAATAATAATTTACTGTTCATAATTTTGTTGTTGGGAATGTTACTGAAGAGTTTCTTTACTCTATTTTAAAGGAAAATATCAAGATATACATAAACATGAAAAATCATTGAAATCTATCTAGGTCATTTTTTACTTGTAAAGTATTGATGAAGATGGAAAGATGAATCCTTACATATAAAGGTCTCATAGTACCAAGGGAAAAGGTGGATTGTAGTGGCAAAAGTCCACTTCAAGATATTTTGAAACAGAATCAACAGGAATTTTTGAAAATACAAGATGAAAGATGATGAAGTTCGACACACGTTTCAGGCTTTATCTAAACCATTCTACATTTCCAGACATTAAGGAATGCTCTAAATGCTGCACATAACACAGAGGTATAGAAGAAAGAATTACAGAACAGACACCCCCCTGTTACCTAAAAGTATAGTATTTCACTTTAAGGTAATTAAAGTGTCTCCAAGATAGAAATCACAGGGACTGTAAAGACTAGAAAAGCAGTACCTTCCACTTACAGGTCAGTTTTCACTGGAAACTTAAAGAATATAAGCTAATAGTTTATTAGACATAACAGATCTATTGCAGCATAGGCCACTCAAGCTTCCTCTCTTGTACTGCCATTCAGCAATTCCTATGAGCCTGCAGGATAGAAAAAAAGTAACATTAAAAAAATTATTGTGTCATTACCTGGGCAATTGTGAGATAAGCCTTCTGCATTCTAGATTATTTTTAGCTTGTTGTCATTATATGTTACAGCTAGAGGCTCTTGTTGATTGATTATCCTGTTGCTGTGGACTATGGCAAGTCTATTTCTTTCAGTCCAGGGCAATCCATTACAGGCCCTGGAAAAACAAAAGTGGAAGATTTGTACATCCATCCTGTGGGAAGGATGATCTTAAAACTAACCAAACTACCTACCTACCTACCTACCTACCTACCTACCTACCTAACTAACTAACTAACTAACTAACTAACTAACTAACTAACTAACTAACTAACTAACTAACTAACTAAC